>LOJH01026940.1:0-18222 GCA_001685095.1 Ellobius talpinus
TAAGTCATCCCTGGGTAACAAGATATGGGTAAAACTTTTGATGCGATTTTCTCATTTTTTACTTACTTTAATTTTTCTTATTAATTTTTTTATATTAAATTTTAATATTAAATCAACATACATTTTAAAATAGGCTCAAAAAGTTGATAAGGAAAAAAATTGTTTGTACTTGAGAAGTTTTTCTGGGAAGTTGTATACAAGAAACTCTATCCTAAGTAGCACTTTTGAAGACAGCTCCCTCTAAGCCTGCAACTTTGACATTTGTCTTCTCTTTCTGCCCAAATCAGAATTTCCATAGTTTCAAGGAAAGTGACCTTTTCTGTCTAATTTGTGGCTTGTCTTGTGTCAGACTTGCTGGTATGCTCAGCATAATAATTGCAGGTTTACTCAAGTGCACATGGAAGGACTCTGTTCTGGGTTTCTGAAGACTGCTTTGTGGCTTCAAACAATAGGAGTATATTCTCCCCAAATTCTGGGAACCAGAAGTCAAGAATCAGCTTCCCTGGCCAGACATTGTAAGGTGTTAGCAGAGCCATGCTTTCTCTAAAGGCTCTGCAGGAAAATCCATCCATCACCCTTTGCAGTTTGCGGGGGCAGGGGGGGAGCTGCAGATGTTCTTGGCTTGAGGTCCCATCACTCCAGCCTTCGCTTGTCTGGCCACACTGCCTTCTTTCCTCCAATGCCTTCTGCCTTTCCCCTCCCTACAAGGATATCTGTAGCTGGGTTTAGTGCCCATTAAATAATCCAGGATAATCCACCCCCTCAAAGTCATTAATTTAATCAAATCTGCAATGACCCTTCTTCCTTATAAAATAGCACCTAGAGGTTGCAGGGTTGGAATCTAATGTCTTTGAGTGGCATTACTGAGCCTGCCAGAGTTGACCATGGAATGTGGGAATTCTTGAGATTCAGTCTCATGATCGTGTCTCAATACTCATGTATTGTTTCCTGATCCCTCGAGGACACCAGAATCCCAGGATGTCCAAGTACCTTGTTTGATATCAGACAAAGTTATCTCTGGATTGCTTTTGATATCTCATACAGTTCTAACTCTTCCCAAATTGCTGCTTTTCTGTGTTGGCTATGGAATAATGACATTGTTCGAACAGAGGTGTTGGGTTTATTGTTTTGGAAAGATATTTTGATCAGCAATTGAGTGGCTCTATGTATGCAGAATCTATGAATGGAGAGGGAGCACCATATAGTATCCATTAAATATATAAATATGTATGGCACATAATACATATAAATAGTGTTTATAGATAGTTCATTGTTTAGATTAAGTTTGCCATTTTTTTGAGCCTAAAGACATTCTTTCATTGGGTTTAGAAGGCTTTTAAAACTAGAAAAGTAAGGAAGATTGTTTTGTGGAAGGAGCGTCTTACCTTTATATTGTTTGAGATTGCTTTGCTTTATTCATTTCCTTTCTGAAAAAGAGATTCTTTAAAATTCTAGATGGAAGTGGGGGAGACAACTCAGGGGTTAACAGGACATACTGCTCTTATAGGGTCCCAGGTTTGGTTTCCAGCATCCACATTGCGACTGTAGTTCCAGGGAATCGAACACCCCTTTCTGCCCTCCACAGGAACACATATTGTTCACATATATGCATGCAGGCAATTATCTAAAATAAAAATTTTTTAAAAATCTTAAAAATTTAATATAAAACTCTATATGAAATTTGGGTTTCATATCCTGTGTTGTGAGCATTTGCAGGTCATGCATCTGTGTTATCTATGTGTTAAACACCTGCCAAATAAATAAATAAGAGCAACCTCACAGTTCCACCATAGGGATGCGAATAGATGCTTTCCTGCTCATTCCCAGGAAATCTTGAAGCATCATTTTGAAAGCAGAATGGAAAATATGTGCCCAGTGGAAATCCTGGGAGTAGCCTACCCCTTGTAAAGTAGTTACCCTCAACCCCCTAGAGATGCCCTGTTTGAACAGTTCAGCTTTTCAAACAGTTTGTTGGCTTAAGTTCTGAATATTTTAGTTCTATTATCATCTGAATTTTGAAATTATTTCTTTAGAAAGTTTGTTGATGATTCTGCTTTCTTCCTGCATTTGTTCTGTGGGTAAAATATAGTCCCTGTATGGTAGATTCCAATGGCTAGGCAGCCCATAGCAACACCACACATAACAGCAGGTTCAGGTGCCATGAAGTCATTAATATTGTGCTTTCAGGCTTCTGTAGAGGTGTGTTTCATCACACAACTTCTTAGAGACTCTTTGAAGGTTAGCAATTTCAGAACTAAGACCCAGTTTATTCAACTATACTTCTTTAAGATTTTCTTGTTTGAGCGTTTCTGAGTCAGCACTCTTAATGCTGTTTCTTTTTCCCAGGGTTCCATTCACTGTGTGGGATGTATCTATGCAGAGGAAATGGACTGTGAGCAATGTCAGCTTGCTATTTTAAGGGTAGTTTAGTTTATTGTTTGCTTACTGGAAAAGTATTGCCGAAGCATTCCCTTTAGGTAACTGCAGACTGCAGACATGGCCTCATGTGAGCTCGGAGTTCGTTTCCAGTTGTTTTCATTCCTCCTGTTGTAATCATCAAAGTTATAGCCACAGATACAAATATCTGGTAATGTGAAAAACTAATCATAATATATTTTTAGTTTTGCCCCATATAAACATAGTTATTTTAGGTATTTTTCCTTCTATTTATTTTCATATTTCCCCACCCCCTCATGTGACATAATACTTCCTGGCTCTCTAATTTGGTAGGTAGAGATTTGGGTTCATGACAACTTTATCCATTCTCTTCCTGCTGACTTTCTTATGTAATTATTTCTGGAACTTTAGTTAAGTCTTTATCTGAGAGGCAACTACAGTGTCCATCAATGCACTGTACTTGTATTTGCTGTCTTCTACAGTTTAAAACAGCGGGCTTTATTTTTAGAATCGACACAGTTTTGCATTTCCTTACAAGGCCTGGGCAGGTTTGGTGTATATCCATCAGTATGCTACCAACTCAACAATTCCATCAGAGGATTATATTCCTTGTCGTCTCACAGACGCTCCTCCTTCATTACCCTTTTTTCCTCCCAAGTAGACATCATATCTTTAGGCCAGGTACAATGCTGTTGCTTGGGGACCCTCTGCGACTGCTTGCGTTGTTGGTTAGTCTCTTTTACTCTTCTTGACTTTCCTGTGCTAGAAGACATTACTAAGAAATAAAAGTCTTGCACTTTGAACACCCATAAAACCTTCTTTGTTTAACCTTTTGGGGAAGTTGGCTGGGTATAAGAATATTGAGTGTTTTGTCATTTGGATCTTAAGTCTCCCTCAAAGGCTTATGTGATGGAGTCTTGCTTCCTAGCTTGGTGCTGATTAGAAATGGTAGAAACTTTAAGAAAGGGGTCATAGTGGCAGAGCTTTAGGTCAGTGGGGGTGCTCTTGTAAGGAATTGTAGACCCTGTTTGTTCGTTTTTTTTTCTGTTTTATGCTTCCCGGCAATGAGTTCTACAGTTTTGATCTCCTACATACGTTAGCAATACGTGGCCTCATAGACCCAAATGTAACAAGGCCAATGGGGCAGAAGGAACCTCCACTATTGTGAGCCAAAATAAGCTTTCATTTTTCATAAGTTAATATTTTTAGATATTCATTATGGAAATGAAAAGCTGAAAATGTTTTCTGCTTTTATGAAGGGCCTGAACGCTGCTGTCTGCCTGCCCTCTTAGGTAGTAGCCTTGAAGAAATCAGATTCGGCTGACTTAGTTACTGATATTCCTTTGCATTCGATGATTTCATTCCATACACTGCAAGCTTTTTGAATCTCCTGCTTTGGTTTTGGAACTTTGAAGCATTGTGATGCCATGCACGAGCTATCCTTCCGTTCATCTGGTCTGGGGGTTGTCTCTTCAATTTGGAGACTCTGGCTCCTAGGCGGTTTAAGCAACCCAGAGAAAAATCTGAGCTCCTAGGCGGTTTAAGCAATCCAGAGAAAAATCCTGGGCTCATTTCCTAAATCCAGAACCCTTTTGAGAAATATGGACACAGGATACAGATGGAGAGGCTATTCCTCAGTTTACCAAACATGCTTTGGATGATGTGGCTTCTGTGCATAGATTTAGCTGCCTGTCTACAACTTCTAAATCTCTGCCACAGCCTCTGCCATGTGATTGTGTTCTTTCTCTTTTATTTTGTCTTGTCTTTATATAACTTCAAGTTTTTTCATTATGATCAACTTAGTAGAGTTTGGGAGATTGGGGAAGATAAATATTTAAAGTCATTGCCATCTGTGCCCACAATCCCTCTCTGAACTATTAAAACCTCCCTAAAATTAGTTTAAGCTATTTGAACCTTTCTTTTTAAAAATATCTTTATTGGCAATGGAAACAATGAGGTTAAAGTTCACACTTGAATATATATTTATAAAGCACCTGGAACTTATGCCATAACCAGACCTACCTATATAAATAAATAAAGGTTTCTATGGAAATCCAGACCCCCTTCATTGAATGTAAAAGCCAGTGAAGTACCATCCCACGTGGTGGTGAGGAAGATACAGATGTTAAAATCTCAGTGAATAACCATGGTCCTAAGGAGGTCATAAAATGCTTTTTAAAGGGGAAGAGTTATTTCTTATTACATCTCTGGGTGTTTCAGTTCCTGATGACCCAGCAAGCAGGAGATGAAGGCCGCTGTGATAGTGGGTGCAGATGTGTATCTCCTCGGTGTCCTGGATGCTAATTTCTTTGTTTTTTTTTTTTACTGAAAACATTTTTACATTCATTTATTTGGCAAGCAAAATGATGTCTGGGCTCCCATGCATGCGGAGTCTGTAAATGAGGCATTAGTCAGATTGGCATTCATGAGTCACCAGGCATCCCCATAAGCCAAATCCAGGGATTATAAAATCATGACAAATGAAATTTATCATCCTGGGAGCCAGGAAAGTTACCTTCTGAGCTAACGACCTCACTGAAGCTAGAGGTTTACTTATTGCTTTTTCTGTGCATGGGGGTTCCACCTTGATGGATTAGGCATTCGCTTGAAACATTGTTTGTGTGACACCCGGGAACAGTGTTAGAAATACTTTTGTCACCTCCTGCTATGTCTGTAATGTCTGCTAAGGCCTGGAGGAGTCATTTATTATGGCGAAGGCGTTTCTCTACTACTGCGTTTTCAGGGTGCGCACTTTCCTAGCAGAGAGAGCACCAGGTCATTCAAGGCTTACCTCCATGTCCCTCATTTTGTTTCTCTCCTTCTCTTTTTCAAGTTAATTCAAAGTCTTAGTATACTTTTCTTGCCATTGGCCCCACCCCCTACAGGCCCAGGTTAGGAACGGCACAAGATGGGCTCTTCAGGGCTCTAGGCACATGTTTTCTGTAAAACAAACTCTTATTGCCAGGGCAGTGGTGGTGCACATCTTTAATCCCAGCACTCTGGGAGCAGAGGCATGCAGATCTCTGTGAGTGTGAGGCCAGCTTGGTCTACAGAGTGACTTCCAGGATGGCCAGGTTGCGCAGAGAAACCCTATCTTGGAAAACAAACAACAAACAAACTTCTATCTTGATGACTTCAGAAACCATCTTTCTACAGAAAGAACTTGGTGCCGTCTTGGTCACCACGTAAAGAGATTCTGGCATTTCAGCCAAGGGAGCAGGGACACGTTTTACCAGAACCTCCCAGTGCCTATGCCTGTCAGGATCCCAGAAGAGTCTATAACCAGGCACCACAGAGCCAACACCCACAGTCTCCTAAGAACCAGAAAGGAAACAGAAACCCAGGAACAACAAACCCACTCGACAAAGACAAGAACAGATAAAATTAGAATCAGAACCTAGAATTACAATCTTCCCAAACCCAGATGTCTCGACCCTCATGTAAAAACACAATCAACAGCAGCTAGGACAGTATGTCTCCACTCAAGCCCCAGAACCTACCACAGTAGACCCTGAGTGTTGAAACATAGCTAAAGCACAAGAAAAAAAAACCCAAATAGCCTTTATGAATATGATAAAGCCATTGAAAAGGAAACTAATAAATCCCTTAATCTATGAAAACACAAGCCAAAGTAGAAGGAAATGAATAAAACAATTCTAGATCTTAAAGTAAAAGAGACACACTAAGAAAACCCAAACTGAAGTTTTCATTGTCATTGTGTCTTAGTTAGGGTTTATTGCTTTGAAGAGACACAATGACCACGGCAATTTTCATAACGGAAGTGTTTTCATAAAGGAAAACATTTAACTGGGGTTGGTTTACAGTTCAGAGGTTTAGTCTATCCTTGTCATGATGGGAAGCATGGTGGTATGCAGCATTTACTATACCCAATGAAACACTTAATCACAATATATTGTGAAAACAAGACATTCCATGATAAAAACCAAATTTAAGCCATATCTTTCTACAAATCCAGTACTATAGAATGGGCTAGAAGGAAAAATTGCAGCCTAAAGAGACTAACCACACTCAAGAAAACCCAAGAAGTAAATAGCCCCAGAACGACAAGCTGAATGAGGGGAAGTGCACACGTGCGCGCGCGCACACACACACACACAATACAATCAAAAACAAAAATAAAACAGCACAAATACCACTGCAGCAAAAAAGTAAATCAGCAAAAAGTGCTCATTGATCCTTCTCATCATCAACAGACTCAATCCCGCAATAAAGAAGATACAGACTAACAAAATGGATATGAACAACAGGCTACATCCTTCTGCTACATACAAGAAACACATACTAACCTCAAAGATAGACATCACCTCAGGGTTAAAGAATGGAATAAGATATTCCAGGCAAATGTATCGAAGAATCAAGTTCATCTAGCCATTTTAATACCCAACAAAAGAGATGTCAATCCAAAATTAATCAGAAGAGAAAGGAAAGAAGACTGCATACTCATCAAAGGAAAAGTCCTTCAAGAGGATATTGAAATTCTTAACATCTATGCACCAAATACAAGGGCACCCAAGTTCATATAAAAAAAAACCAAAAACCCTATTATAGCTTAAATCACACATTGACCCCACACACTAATAGTGGGAGAGACTTCAATAGCCCACTGCTGCCAATAGGCAGGTCATCCAGGAAAAAGCTAAACAGAGAAATTCTGAAGCTAACTAACATTATAAACCAAATGGACCCACTAGATATTTACACAATATTTCACAAACACAAAAATATATTCTTTTCAGAAATTCATGGACTTTCTTTAAAATTGACCATATACTTGTACACAAAGCAAGTTGCAACAGCTACAAGAAAATTGAAATGGCAATTTGGATCCTATCAGATTGTGAGGGATTAAAACTGAATATAAATAAGAACAGAAACAATAGAAAGTTTTCAAACTCATCGGAATTGAAAAAATGGGTCAAGACATAAATTAAGAAAGAAACAAAAGACTTTCTAGGGTTGAGTGCAAATGAATACACAACATACCCAAACTTATGGGAAGCACTGATTGTGTTCATGACACCAAGTGACTACATAAAAACTTTGGAGAGATCTTATACTAGTAATTAACAGCATATATGAAGCTCTAGATCAAAAAGAAGAAATCACACCTAAAGGAGTAGACAGCAAGAAATAATCAAACTCATGGATGAAATCAATAAAATAGAAAAAAACAACAATGAAACAATATAAAGAATTGATGAAACAGTCAGTTGGTTCTTTGAGAAATCAGTAGGCTTGATAAACCCTTATCCAAACTAACAAAAAGGTGGAAAGAGAATACCCAAATTAACAAAACTAGAAATGAACAGGGAAACATAACCATAGAAACCAAGGAATATATCACCCTTGGGCATATAACCAAAGGTCACGTCATCCTACCACAGAGACACTTGCTCAGCCATCTCCATTGCTGCTCTGTGCATAATAGCTAGAAATTGGAAATAACTTAGGTGTCCCTCAATAGAAGAATGGATATAGAAAATTTGGTACATTTACATAATGGGATATTAGTCGTCTCTTAAAAAATGAAGTCATGAAATTCACAGGTGAATGGATAGAACTAAAAAAAATACTGAATAAAGTAACCAAGTCTGAGAAAGATAAATAATGTTATGTATTCACTTCTGCATGGACATTAGCTGTTATGTCAATGATAACCAAGCTACAGTCTGTACAAGCACAGAGGTTAGATGTAGAGTAAGAGACTGATGTAGGGGTGGGATGGATAGTTCTTCCTAGCAAAGGGAAGAAGAATAGATAGTTAAGTGTGGGTGGGGACTGGAACTGGAGTATCAAGTGGGGAGGAAGCGGGGGAAGGAGGACAAGAGAGTGAATACAGCTAAAATTCAGGACTACCTGAGGCATAGTACGGAAACTTAACACAGCAGAAGCTTCCTAAAATATTACATGTATGAAGCATAATTGAAATCACTAAATATTGAGGAGACAGAGCCCCAACTGGGCACCTCTTGCTGTCAAACAAAGCTTACAGTACCAGGATTGGATTATATATAATTATTATATATAATATATATAATGGGACTAAGGGCTTCCATGGAAAGTCATAAACAACCTAGGTTGTTGCTCTGCACAATCTGACGGCAAGGCCCCATTGCTGAAGACACCTACACAACTCATTGGACATGGAGACATTGAGCTGCTGCCTGCATAGAGCCTTCACCCCTACATTCTAGTGTCTTTGGTATAGGAAGGGATTCTGCCAAAGGAGAACCATAAACACCGACCCACTACAAACCCTTTGATCGACAGTGGTGTCCTGCCTCCAAGTGCAATGGTGGTACAAAGCCCGTGGCAGCAACTGAGCAATATCTGATTTGACTGAAGGTCCATTGTGTGAGATGGGACCCATCCCTGGCACTGCTTGGGTGACCAAGAACCTGAGATTAAGTAGTCCAGGGATCTAGGGTAAAACGAAATACTAGTATTCTAAAGCAATAACAAACCATAACAATAAAAAATGACCCCTAATGACATTCTGCCACACTCATAGATCAGTGCCTTGCTCAGCCATCCATCAGTGAAGCTTCCTCCTGCGGCAGATGGGAACAAATAGAGAGACCCACAGCCAGATATGCAGAATGAGAGAACTTGTAACCTCATCCCTAAAAAGGATATCTCAAACAATTCCCTTTCCTTGGGGCTCAGGGAACCCTTGGAGGCAGAAAATGTGAAAGAGCCAGAGGGAATGGAGGACAGGGAAGAAACAAGGCCTCTGAGTCAACATGATTGACACACACCAACTCACAGACGGCATGCTCAGGGCATGCGCAGTTCTGCATCACTTGGGCTCCTAGAGTTGTAAGGAGAAGTGAACACATGTCCCCATCCGTATCCCAGAAACAACGCCCAGTTGATAACCACTTCCAAATATAAATTTCCTTTCCTCTAAAGGAGTCTTACTGGGGCAGCAAACTACTCTTAAGAATAGGCTGCATGCCCAGCAGTAAATGAACAACAGAAAATGAATTTGATGGATTTTTTTGAGATTCCTTGTCTCATAATATTGTGTCGGGGCTCTTCCCATATTTTTGTAGATTTTATTTTACTATTTTAAGTTTTTATTTATTTATATATGTATTTTTCTTATCTCTTTTAACCTTCAGATCCTTTTTGTATATATTATGGCTTCCAGATTCACATTTTTATGGAATTCCTGATTGTGAATGAATTGATTCTTGTGGCTTCTCTTGGGCTCATTTCCTTCTAATTGTTTGATTTGTCCAATTTTGATGTGTTAGTTTTTGTTTCATCTTATTATGTTACTTTATATTCTAGTCTATTATTATTATTATTTTATTATTATCCTATAGAAGCCTGTTCAACAGAGAGGATCTGGATGGGAGGGGATGTGGGAAGGATCTGGGAGGAGTGGAGTGAGAGGAAACTGTAAAGAGGATGTATTATGTGAAAAAAATTCCATTTTTAATAAAAGGAAAAAAGAGAAAGAGAGAAAGAGATCCTGTGTTTCTTCTCATAAAGTGTGACCTCCCAAAAGAATTAGAGCAGACAGGTCACCTGCCACACATCTGCCTGTGTTGCTTTGAGACAGAGTCCCAGGACGGAAACGAAGGCCCAATAGAACACTAAGAATTCAGTTTTTGCCTTTTGGCCACTGCACCCCCTACTCTGGGCTCTGTACCTGGCTTTTCTTTCTAAGCTTCCTTAAAATAGATCACTACTCCTAACTACAAATATATTAACAAACAGGCTAAGCCTGTGTGCTGGCTAGTGGGTATTATGTATATTTTAAATGGTTAAGCCAGGAGCAAAGAATATTGTATATGTATCTTGGTGGTTGCAATGGGTTCATATCAAGATTGAGGCAAGGCCTTTCCCGAATGATAGTGGACACAGAATCAGGTTTCTCATGGAGTTGGTAGCTTCACTACTGTTCTGCTGAGTCCTTCTCGGGTAACCTTGGGTCACCATTTGTCATCCCACAACAAGGAATAAAACTGATTAAATGTCAGCAGAAAAGTATCTACATCACTATTTTGCTATTATTTGTGTCTGTATACAGTTTATAAAATATGAGGGTAGAGAACTGGCTTGGCATTGAAAGAACCATAATTACTCTTCCAGAGGACCTGGATTCATGTCTCAACATTCACATAGCAGCTCATAATCCTCTTAACTCCAGTTGCAGGGGATCCAATAACCTCTTCTGGCCTCCACAGGCACCAGGCATGCACAGTGTACACATCTGTACATGCATGCAGACCACCCAAACAAATAAAAAATCCTCAAATTTATCATTTACTTGTAGAAATCTCATCTGGTCTTCGTTAAAACTAGACTGCATCATTCAGAAATCTGGATTTCCACTGTCAGGAAGTAGTAGGCTGTGCTGTGGGCAGGTGTGAAATGTAACACTCTGCATGGTCATGTGGCTTGGGTACCCCCTCTATTCCACTGTATATCTTAGGGCACTTTTAGCCTCATGTTTGAAAACGTCCATCTGGCAGGTGGATTGGCCAAGGCTGTAGCATCAACCTGTACAGTAAACATTAGGAATGCTGAACTTGTATTATGTTTGAAGATAAAATGGTTACTGATATAAACATATATTTTCTTCTCAACTGTGTGATCCTATTATGCACCTGCTAGGTGTATGGTGTGTATTATGGAGATGATGGCCCCAGAGTTCCAGCGGAGGAAGATGAAAGATGCTTTTTGGTTTTGTACAAGAGCATGCTAAACTCATTCATAATTGCCTCCTATTGTTTTAGGAGATAGTAAAGTGCTATGTCAGATAGTTAGATCTAGAACAAAGTCCTCTCCTGGGTCCCAGACAGTGGGTGAGACTCAGTGTCATTGCTAACAAACAGGTGTTAAAGCAGTATTGGCCCTGAGCTCTCTCGGTGTCTGGACCAATGCTTCAGAGACACTGTTCCTCTTTACAGAACGAACTGTATGGATGTGGAGGTCTTAAAAGGAAATGTGGCTTGTGTACACACTGAGATTTATTGACAAGTGGGAACCAGTTTCTGTAGCCATAGTGGGTCATCAACTCTATATTTGAAGATAAGATCCTTGGTCTTATTGTAGGAACAATTTTTTCATGGTTTGGGGAGATTAAGACAGAAAGTTATTATAGTTGTTCATCAAGTAATATTATATGTTCCTTAAAGAAAAATGCTAAAATTGTATCATTTAAAATATGGAAATATGTAGATTGTGTTTAGAAAGAAAATGCATTTTCATTGTATTTATAGACTACAATTATTCATTTAGTTAATTAATCTGCAGGGCTGTTTTTGCCATCAGCATTGGATTTACTAATGATTCCGGTATCATTGTAAAGAAAATATCATTAGGGACTCTATTTTCTTTGTTTTTCCCTTTTCATAAAGATGGCGGAGTGCATTGACAGTGATAATAAAGCAAGGGAAGGAATATGTATATTGAGGTGGGGGTGATGGCTGAGTGGGTGAAGTTATGGGGAACAAAACATGAAGCCCTGAGTTTGGATCCCCAGCACCTGTGTAAAAGCTGGGGGTCATGGTGGTGTAAGCCCATAATCTCTGTGCTGGGCAGGCAGAGACAAGAGGATCCTGGGAGCTTGCTGGTTAGTCAGTGTAGCTGAATTTGTGATCTCTAGGTAAGAGACTCTGTCTCAAAAACTAAGGTAGAAACTGCGGAATACACATGAAGTTCTCACCTGTGATTTCTTTATGAGCACTCCATCTTGAACACACACACAAACATGCACACACACACACGTGTGTGTGCACACACAGACACAGAGGCACCCATGCACTTACACACATGCACACACACAGACACACATGCACACATGTGCACACACACAGACACACAAACACATGCATGCACACAGATACATACACAGACACATTCTCATATACACAACACAGACAAAAATGTGACTATCATGCATTCAGTCAGAATGCTTGGTTGAGGGAAACTGTATTTATTTTTCTTTCAGTGTATCATTTTCTTTTCTGTCACCTTTTGTTTCTAGTTTATATATGTTTTCTTCTTCTTTACCATTTCTGGCATCTCCCTTTGCCCCTTTCTCACTTGCTGTACTCCATCTCTCAAATTTCCAATGAAGACACCCAAGGTGCAGACCCTACTATCCAATCACACCCCTCACCTAGATCAGAACAAATCATTTTGGCCCAGAGGGAGGAATATTCCCAACTGGGATGTGGTGAAGCTGGGCATAGTACTGGGGCAGCTAGTCCTCACAATCTTGAACTATGAAATGGAATCAGATATTCTGAGGAAGCAGGGGGAAAGAGTCGACACTGGGAGACAGTGACACCATCTGCTCAAGTAACAGATGAGAATGAAGTCTGCACATATGTGCCACCCAGTGACCATGAGAACACCGGATCATCGGTGGCACTGTGTCTAGTGTCTTTTGCTGTCTTGGTTGAATGATGACCCAAGAGTCAGTTGAATGTTCTAGTGAGTGCTGAGAAGCTGTGTGGGAAATTCTACAAGCAGTTCCTGAAATCAGTGTTGAAGAACCAAAGGTCGCAGTCAGCCCTTGGTGATGAACAGATAGAGGAGAAAAATTCCATGAACTAAAGTTTAGGCTGTTTGAACGAATAAACACAGGGGTTTTAAACACACCTAGTGTGCTAGCTACACTAGCCTTTCTACCTAGCAAATATACCCCCTTCTTCAGGGGTTCTGCGATGAAAAAGGGACCTTTTGCTGCCATTTAGTCTCTGAGGCCCCCCTCTCATTTAGTCTTCTTTCTTCAGAACGGGGTTTCTCAATGTGTGGAGAATTCACACCCTTTCCTTACATCTAGGCCTCTTCATACACCTTTAGAAGGCAGCACTTTGCCTGTTCTAGGTAGAGAAATTGATGAGGATACTTGTGTCCCAGAAAAGTCTCTTCCAGTTTCTCAAGCTGAACAATGGGAAATTTATCTACTATAGCTTGCAATCATTTTGATGTGTCTATATTTGTAAATCAGCCAAAGTGCTTTCCTATGGAAAGCATAACTCTTGGCATTGGTTTATGGAGCTTGCATCGCCTACATAATTAAGGCAGATGCATTTGCCCTCAGCCCACTTACCCTGTCTGCTCCTACATAGTGCAGTTGATCTGCTTTTAACGTTACTTAGTTTATTATTATTTTTGAGAATACCAGCGTGGGAGGATGGATTTCTTTCCTGAAGTCTTATACATGTCTCACCCTTTGTTCATTTCTCTGTCTTGATTCAGGAAATGCTTTGTTTAAACCATTAATATTTCATTGGAAACATCGGGCAGGACTCCATGTCCTTGATTTGAAATCGAGTTGGTATTAAATATTAGTCCTCTGGTGAGAGGTAGATGTCATCTTTACCGTAAAGAATTAGCTATGTTTTTCATGGCAAGGGATGATAAAAGCATAAGTGAAGGCACTTTGTTTTCCTAGCCAGGACCTCAGGTTCTTTTTATTGAAGCACACTTGTCCCAATTAAGCTACTTAGCCACACAAATCTGCATAGCGTATTTGACAGCTTTCGCTCTATTCCCTCTGCTCCTTTGTTCCTGGCATTCTCTCAAATGTATTAAATGGAGCAGCTACTTGGGATGAATCGGCAAAGGGCATCGCCTTGCACATCTTATTTTCCTTGAAATTGATGACTTGCGCAGAGATTTTGTGATGGAAGGGAAAGGAGCATGAACCTAATTTATAAAGCTCTTAAATGTATAAAAAAATTTTAAAAAAGGGCTTGCCCCCCTCTTTTGTATTTTCTTCTCTGTTAGGAGTGAAGTAAAGTAATGTAGTAGAAAAATCCTCATTTGCTTTGAGGGAGTTGAAGTTCCCTGCTGCATAGGCTCTCGTTCATGGCTCATTTCTTCACCAGAAACAAGTTTGCCATGAGGGTTATGATGGATGTTGCTGAGGGGCATAGGAACCTGCAGCTTAATGTTCCCCATACCTTCTTTTCCCCATTACCTCCCTGCCTGCTACTGCTTTTCTCCTTTGCTGCCGCATAGAGTTTGGGGTTAAAGGAGAGTGAAGAACTCTGAGGAAATTCCTTGCTGAGTTTCCTCAGGGAATTGAATAGCTCTAATGGCTTCCCCTGTCAATGTGTGTCCCTGAGGCTCCCGCATAACCAGCCGATAGATCTAAATCAAAGGAAGAAAGTGCCAATCCTTCATTGATTTTTTTAATGGAGGGTTAACAGTCCATTATCTACTGTCCCAAACTCACATAGGAAGACTGAAAAAACTATTTTCACAAGTGGGTGATTTACTTGGCGACATGATTACGGGGCTAAGTCTAGGAGGGAAGACAATTGCATGTCTACAATTCTTCTCTTTATTTAATAACCATCAGGGCATCAATAAACCTAGCTCTATTGTTGCCTGTTGCTATAGAAAAGTTACACTAGAATCAATGACATCATAGAACAAACAGACAGGCTGTCTCTCAGCTTCTGAGATTCAGAAATCCGGTGTGGCTGAGCTAGCAGTCTTTGCCTCAGGGTCACTCTTGAAGTTTCCCAGAGCTGTTGACTGGGGCAGAGGTCTCCAATACAAACTCACCTGACAGTAAGTTCCCTGCCAAGGACACCAATGGTTATTGGCAGGATTTGGCTGTTTAGAGGTTGGTGGCCTGATCATTTCAGTTTCTTTTTGGCCTTGGGCCAGGGTTTTTCTCAGTTCCTTGCCCCAGGAGTGTCTTCCTGAGGTTGGGCACAGCATTGTAATTGTCTTCCATTCTAGAAATTAAGGGAAAAAGCAATAGAGGGACATATTGACAGTAAACAGATCTGTGTGTAGAACCAGGACTTGGGAATAAGCTACTGAAAGCAAGTCACAGCATGTTCAGCCCAGGTCCATGGGGAGGCCATAGACCATAGGTTTAGGGAGGTGAGGCTATTGAGTGCTGTCTTAGAAATTGCATACTATAATACTGACTAGTCTTTGTGATGCCATTCTATTCACTAACCAACAAGAAGAAAGCAGACACGTTGCTGATAATTTTTAGTTCCGTGTTTCACTCACCGACCCTTCTTTCTTGAAACATAATTCATTCTGCTCCAGGCTCTACACACTTTTGAGCGTCCTTCCTGACTCAATGAGATGATTCCACACATCACATCAATCCCCGCTGTAAACATTCACAGCTGCAAGTCAGCACCACTTTGGATTTACAGACATGCTGGAGATGGATCTCGCTACAGCCCTAGGATTCTTGTAATTAGTGTATAGTGCTTAGCTGCCTGCCACTGTCCCAGGAGATCTCATATTAGCCATTAGCTGTTGGCTGGGACAATGATCACAAATGAAAGCTTGCCTGCCTGCAATTAGGTATAGTGTTTGGCTTCAGGTAGCACTCAGAAAGGGCTGACACCTTTGTAACATGGCAGTCTCGTTGGGTAAAAATTTGTCTGTCACACAGCTTGTACTTTATGGTGACACTTTACCATGGTCTTTCTGTAAGTAGAACAATCATCATCGTCATCATCATTGTCCTCTTTCTCATCACCACCATCATCATCATTTGGGGCTGGAGGATGTATTTTCTGATTAATTCAACCTTTTTTTGAGAAGAGAAATCTCCCCCAGGCAGGTGATGTAGGGCCTTTTCTCTCCTTCACGACTCTGCAGACTCCCTGTCTTTATAACACAGGAGGCTAATACATCCTGAGGCAACAGTCAAAGGGTCCGTCCACCTGGTTAATCTGGAGTCCATCCCCGGCTCCAGACTTTTGGATCCAGAAGCAAATTCTATTTCTAGCTTTCAGTAGTGGCCTATCCTTGAACCTCACCACCTGGGTCTGTCTTACAACGTCTGGAGAGTGAGAGGAAAAGTCACCTGGCAAGATACTGAGTAAAATAGTGGCTAATATGATTTGTTTTAAATTCTCTCAACTCAAATACCATAATGTTTCTGTTACTGTTTTCTACTCCTGACCTTTTTCATATATTCTATAAGATTTACCAATTTAACCAGCGTAGAGAATACGGCCCAGTGGCATTTAGTATATCCATCATTGTGCCACACTGTCACCACGCTTTCCTACCCATCCTCCTCTTCACCCTCCAGGAAACCTCATGGCAATCGAGCAGTCTTTTTCCTTCTACTCTGCCCACAGCCCCTGGCAACCACTAATCTACCTTCTCTCTCCACGAATTTGCCTATTCTGGGTGTTCCGTAAAAAGGAATTGTGCGAATACATGGTCCTTTGTGTTTGGTTTCTTTCACTGAGCATAATGTTTTCAAGGTGTCTCTATTGTTTTTATTTGGCATAACTCTTTCACTAATGTGCGTTAATCACAGGAAGAATTGAACAGGAGAAAATAATTTGAACTGTACGCTCTCGGAAGGGCGGGGAAGGGCAAGATGATTTTTGTGGGAAGGGAAGCCATGTGAGCCAGCAAAGCCTGAGATAAAAGGAAACCCGGGAGGTGCCAGTCAAGGCTAGCTTCCTCTGAGCAAAGCCCTCCCCTCCCTTCTCCATCCTTTCTCCTCCCTCACCTGTGTGTTCCTCTACTTTTTCCAGCTTCTAGTTTCTGCATCTGTCTTCTCCTCCCCTTTGTTCTTTCTTCCTTTCTACCTTTGTTTTTCTTCTTTGTTTCTCCCTCTCTCTCTCATTCCCCTTGTACTGAGGCTCACACAAAATGGTTTAGTACTCCAAATTCCCATTTGTGGGGGTTTATTCCAACAGCAGAGCGAAAGTCATGTACATTAAAAGCCTTGACATAGAAATTGGTTTCTAAAATGCGTGATGTGTCACTTGAAGGAATACTATAAAATCATTAAATTATGCTTGATAAAGTAATAACACAGGATATATTTAGAGCTAAAAAGATCTTTTCACAAGTTAGTACTCCATGTCTCTCTGAGATGTTAATAAGTCAGATAGTATTACAAAGCCCTAGACCCATCCTTATGACGAGAAAAAAAGAACTTAAAGTGATACAGTAAAAATGACAGCAGTTATAATCTGGAGCAATTACTGGTGGCTTGATTTTATTTCTTATTATGCTTTCACTCGCTTCAAACTTTTCTATAATGTACATGCACTAACTTCAAGCTTCTGATAGGGAGCCAGCACCATTATTGAAAGTACACGAATAACATAATTCAATCCTCGATAGCAAAAGCAGGACACTTCGTTATATACAAAGATCGCTTGTGATATCTAGTAGTGTCTAGATGTATTTTCGCTTGTCACACTAGGCAGATATTAACTGGCATTGAATAGGTGGAGGCCAGGGATACTGCTAAAGATACTGAATTCATAGACCATGCTTCCCCATAGTCCTCAATGTGAAAAATGCCAAGGATGAGGAACCCACTGATTTGCTACTTAAAAGGATTTTAATTCATTGGATAATGCCAACAGCTGTAGAAGAGGTCAAATCAATTGGATCATCTTTAACAGGTATGGAGAACTAATTTGCCTTCATGTCACCTGCAACACTACCCTTACCGAAGTCTCTGTGAAGCTGGAGTGAAGTCAAACTGCTGTGCACTCTCACACATCACCCTGAACACTGGCGTTCAGCCTGCCAGGTGTAGCTCAGGAAGATGCCAGGTGATTTATTTGAGGGTAGGCAGTTGATGGTGATTTAGGTCATAGCATTCTATGGAAGAAATTAATAAAGGTAATTGCCAGACAGCGAGCATTCAAGTCGCACAGAAGCGGGAGCATCCTGGCCTAGGGAAGAGTGCCACCTACTGAATCGTGTTTGTGCCTTCTCTGGTTCTAATTTATGCAGGCTGGTGTCTGAAATGTTACTTCCGGTTATTGAACCGAGGCCCCGAGAGTTGCCGTTAGGTGTGCCTGCTGGAGC
>LOJH01026941.1:0-11795 GCA_001685095.1 Ellobius talpinus
GAGCACACCTTGAAGGAGTCAGTTATTTCTTTTCACCATGTGGATTCCAGGGATCAAATCCAGTCCTCTGGCTTGGTGACAAGTGCTTTTACCTCGTGAATCATTTCCCCAGCCTTCTGTCTGGCTTTGTCAAGCTATATGTCAAACATGGTGGCACGCTTTGTAAATTCAGCATTCAGGAGGCTGAGGTGGGGCAATCACTTGAGCTCAAGAGTTAGGGACCAGTCTGGGCAGCAACATAGTAAGACTCCATTTCAAAATAAATAAGTCATTGCATTATCTTCAACAATCATAAATTGCATATTCATTTATGTCTAAGTTTTATCTGCTGTTGTAATCGAACAATTCACATGTATTTTTACATGTGTCAGTAGTTTGTTTTCAATGCTGTTTTATAAATGACATTTTGCCAGTCTGTTCCTATGGCCATTTGAGTTATTTCCCTGTTCTGTTTGGGACTAATAGAAGCTGCGGTGCCACAAAGGTTCTTGTAATGTCTCTCAGTACATAGTTGTGTTTCAGCTAGGTGTAGTTTTCCTTTCATCCTTGTAAAAGCATGTTTGGTGGCTTGGATAATTACATGCATATTAGAGTAGAAAATTAGCACAAACAAAGCAGGAGATTAAAGGCCACCATTGTGTCTACAAGTGGCTAATGAGAAGGTGTTGAATGAGCAGCTGTGAGTGCAAGCATTGGGGTGACCTCCTAGGTAGACAGAAGAGAAGGAGGCAATCTCTGTTGTATAGTCCTTTGGGTCTGGGCCTCCTAGTTTGCTATGGAGAGGTTTTGGAAAGGCAAGGGACATTATGAGATCAGGGTGACTTTTGCTGGTAGAACTCTTTGGTCTCCTCACAATCCCACTTTGAGTCATTGTGCAGAGAGTCCTGTCCCTCCCCAGAAATGCAGGGACCCTGTCCCATCTCTAGGAATGTAAGATGACAAGCCATGTGGGACTTTTCTGATCCCTGCATGGAGGAACACTCAACAGACCTGGGCTGACCTGATGAAGTACTTCTTTCTTTGTTCTAAGGGGTTGAGCCATATGAGTTGACAGAAAAAGAAAGGAGTTGTAGGGAGGTCTGTGTAATCCTCAGCTGGACCAGCTGACCCCTGATCAAGCTGGTCTCAATTACTAGTTGAAATCCCCTTTCCTCTCTGGGGCTCTCAGCTAGATCTTGGAGTTGAATCAGCTTCCTGTGTGTAGAGAACTCAGTACCGCTCCTGCAGCCACACAAGTCACAGCGACTCCTCAGGGGCCAGTTCTTTTACACAACCACTTCCTTGCAACAAGAAACCCCAGGCAACAAGAAAGCTAAGATGCAGTTGGATATGATTGACTTGATTTCTCTTTTACTTGTTCTAACATGTGTATATGGCCGGGGAACTGGTTTTTCTAAGTATTTACCTGGAAGCCCTAGAAAACCATGGTAATCAATATCTTGAGGACTCCCTTTCCCTGTGCCCTACAAAATGCGTTGATGAATTTATCCAAACTAAGCATAGGGGTGGTTTGCCTGAATGTCATCCCTGGAACTGGTGGCATGGCTAGGCTGAGCCTGCAAACCTCCCACCCTGAGCCTCTCCCTGCTGGGGCTTGGGAGCTGACCTCACTGTCTGATGGTGCCCATTGTCCCCTACCCTGCCCTTCTTGCAACTCCCTATGCATCTAGCCCTCCAGCTTCCCACCCTCTAGAACTGAGGCCAGACACTCTGGGGTCTCCTCCTGGGGCACTGGAGACTCAGAGAAGAAAATATCAAAAAAGGAAGGTCCTGGCAATTTTGACTACCCACCCTGGGTCTATCTTGCATGAGCAAGGAAGAGAAGAAGAGGCAGAAATGGGTCTCAGAAGGCTTCGTTATTTCAAGGGAACATTTCAGTATGGTTTTCAGGCTTGTATCCTACAGTTATTCTGCTGCTTCTACCTTTTGCCCTGGCCGGGGAGTTTCTCAGTGCCCACCCACCTGCTGTACATGCAGGGCCAAGGAAGTGGAATTCGATGCTAATTCACTGCTTGTTAGCAACTCCGGTAAAAATAAAACAACCTAGCATTTAAGCAGACTGGATGGCTCAGATGGAATTTGGAGATTATCCATGGACTGAATTGGCTGGTGTTAAGTCATAATTAGCACGGCTTGGGTTCTGTCTTTTCAATTAGTCTGAACAGTGCAGGACTAGCTAACCATTAGAAAAATGGTTCCGGCTATTGCTTTATTTACGAGATCCCAATTGCATGTAAGCACAGCCAGGATATCAGGGAATAATCAGAAATGCTCTGTTTTCTGAAAAACCCAGTTTACCACAAGCTAACTCCCCCAAAGAAGCTTTGGCTCCAGGCCCACCCCACAGCCTATTCCAGGCTAGCCTGGCTGGAGCCCTGTGTGGCCCTGGGCTGGAGACCCCCACAGGCAGAGTTTGCAGCAGAACCAGGCACTGTCCTTTCTGCGTCACTTCCAGGGTTCTCTGGTGCAGTAATAACGTTACTGATGCTTCAGAGAAAACAAGCATTTATAATTATCTGGAGAACGTGGGATTTTACCTTTTTTTTCTTTTGGAGAGGAAATCTCAATTAAATAATTGTTATGTTGTTCCTAGGAAGGTATAAATTTAGTCCTTATTTAGTCATCTTCAAAATAGGCAGTGTTTGGTTTTTTTTAACCATGTTTATTTTTATTTATTATAAACTCCTTTTCAATTCTCGGGGAAAAGTTGAGTTTGGCCCAGTTGGCAACAACATGCAGAATTCTACTCCAGAGGGAGGGGTGGGGGAGGTGGCTCCATAGCCTTAGCAGGGCTCACTTAACCTGGAGAGGACACAGGGGGAGGATTTAGGTGTGTTTGCGTTTTCATTGTTTTCATTGTTTCCTAATCCTCAGCAACACTGGGCTTAACATCTTTTTCTTTTAATCCAAGATTTTAGAGTTCAGACTAACAGGGCAGCTCTTGCATGCTGCCCCAGAACAAAGTGTGTGTCGAAGCTAAGGTAGCACCCTAAATTCTTTCTGTATGAGAAATAGTGTGAGGTCCCTGAAGGTGCTGTTAACTTCATCAGAAAGACAAAAGGGTAGAGTGGTTGGCGGGTAGAGCTGCTGTCCACTGAAATGCGTGCTCTTCCTGTGATACTGCTCTAAGCAAGCACCCTCTTGTTTGCATGCCATTTTTGGACCAGTTTTACTTTCTGCCTCTGTAATAGGTACATATGTTATTTGGGCTTTTAACTTAGATTTTTACCATTTTCTCTCACCCGTCTGCTTGCCATTAAAATTTGTAGCAGAAATGTAATAATTCCACAGATTGCCATAGAAATAAGCAAGCTAATTCAAGTGTCCAAATTATGCAGTGTTTTTCATGGATTCTCTATAAAAATGGAGACGCTTTTAGCCTTGCACTCGGCTTGTAGTGGTGTGTCTCTTGTTATTTCAAAACTGCCGTATACCAAAGTTGGTTTTCTTTATGCAGCATTTTTTGTCCTCAAGAAAATACTGAAGAGGCGCTGCTGTTACTGCTCATTAGTGAATCTATGGTAAGTGGAATGTAACTTTCATTGTTCCTTCCCTGTCCTGAGACTTCCTTTATTGTTGTGCTCATTCCCTCGTTAGGATGATTTTTGGTCTAGAGAAAAATTTTCCAGAAGGAATGCCTAAGAGGGGGGAAAGCAGCAGCGCTTGGAAAAGGACGCCTGCGTCCTTGGTCAGCTCTCCTACCGCAGGAGAGAGGCCTCTCAGCGTATCCTCCATCTGTCAGCTATGACCAGATGTTAGCACGTTCCTATGTAAGGGAACTGCAGTGGAAATGCTTCTCTCAGGGGCTTGTCAGGGAGCGCAGCCCAGCATGGCCCCTGTGTATCTTCCCAGTGTGCTGAGTGAAGGCAGTGCTGATGGGTCATTTGTGGATACACCCATCTGCTTTCCTGGTGCTCTCACCCTGCCCTCACCACATGCTCCTGCCCCTGCCCCTGCAGAATCTAGGGCTGTGGGGATGCCCTCTGCTGTCTAGGGCTGCTTTGCTCAGGGCTGTTCTGGCCAGGCCACCAGATTCCTTTGAAATTCGCTCATTGTGTTTGGCCAGGATGTTGACTTTTGGTCTAAACTGTGTGTTTGTTGTCTATTGGGCTTCTGCTCTGTTTAGCACTCGAATGCCAGCCCTGGCTTGAAGCCTCAGTGCTGAAGTAGCTAGAACTACCACAGGCCAGTAGTTTGTGCCTAGCACTTGAGCAGAAACACAGGTTGCCAGAGGCGCAAAGGGCCTCCTGTCTGCTTTCTCTTTTTACAGATGAGGACATATAAGACCAGAGTAAGCAAAGGGCATACAGTGTGTTGGCTTGCTGCAGCTGTCTGTGAATTGTGTGGTTCCCTCCTCAGAGCTTTCAGCCCAGCGGGCAGCCCATAGAGGAAAAGGAGTCAAGGGAAGCAAGTGAAGTCCCCACTCTCTACATGGTGGCCAACTGGAGACTAGAGCTGTGCTGAGGGGAACTGCAGACAGGTGCTGTGTGCAGGAAGAGGTGGCCAGCAGAGGCTAAGGCTTCAACATGCGTAACTCTCTTGCCTCAGGTTAAAACTTGGGGTTCTCTTGTTCTGCAAACTGGCCCAGAAGTGTTTACAAGAGCAGACTGCTTGAGTTGCCATTGCTCTCCACTGGGCTGCTGTTGACATCATTGGGCTCACTTCCTCTCTGGGAAGCAGGTTGCCCGGTTCATCTTTCCTTGACCGTCAGCTTGTAACACAGGATGGTGGCATTTATATTCTCTGCTCTGGCTTGGCAGAATCAGGGAAGGCACATAGGTGATGATGCTGGGCAGTGGGTCTGGGACCATGTCTTCAAACGAACAAGACTCACCCACTTTGTCACTGATGTAGAAGGCAGCGCGTGTTCTGGCCTTCCAGCTATACTGGACTCTGCACTTGGCAGTTAATTTCTTCAGTGCAAACGTGATTAGCTGTGGTGTCCACGTGCTCTGGTGGGTTATTGATGACAGTCGTGAGGTCAAGTGATCCAGTTTGGAATTTGGAAAACATGGCCATATGCCTATAGCTCTTGTCCTAGTGTGGTATAGATGCTTTGGAGTGATGTCTTCAGCTCACCTACTCCTTCATGGAAGTGAGAGAAGCACAGATAGCCTGTGCCAAGACCCTTTGAGACAGTCAGGTTGGCCTCCTTGGTTTCTGGGATTATCTCTTCAGGGCACAGTGAAATCCAGTGAAGTCATGGCTTCCCAACCAAAACACCATGACTCCCTATAAACCTCTTGTACATGAAGTTGCCCTTAGGGGACTTTTTTTCCTCCAGTGTCCTTTGCACTTTGATTTTTCATTTTTAGGTCAGAAAATTATGTGCTCAATTTCAGAACAAAGTAGGAACTGTCTTGTTCTTTGGATGTCTGGAAAAATTATATTCTTTATTAGTTCTGACTTTAACATAAAAGCATAAATTTCTTCACCGTCTCTTCACATACAAGAAGTCATTTGAAAGTGTAGCACTTCTCACTGCAGAGAAGATCCCTTTTCTCCAAGAGGAAGAACTTGTCAGAAGTGTGTCTGCATAATTCAGCCAAGTCAGCATTCTGGGTACTTGCTGGTGGATCTGCTGAAGGTTCTAGGCTATAGATCTCAAAATATAGCCATGTTTTCTGAAAAAGAGGACATATTAGGAATAACTTGAAAACCTCTCCTACATAGTATCTGTGAATTTTGTTTTGTTTTCTTCCGGGCATTGGTCTCACTATAGAACATTTACAGCAAATAAATACAGCAGGCCCTCCTACCTTTAGAGCATCTCTTGTTGGGCTCAAAAGGAGCTGCATAAAGAAAACTTAGAATGAAATCTTCAAAAGCAGGCTTGTTTTCTTAAGAGGTGACTCACTTTGTAGGAAGCTGCTTGTTTTATGTAGTCTCATTTGGCTTTGACATTTAAAAGCCTGGAGTTTTCAAGTGAGTAAGTTCTGATGGGTGGCTGAGACTAAATGCCTTGGACACACACACACACAAAAAGAAGGCATTTTGCCTCATTAGCAAGAGGCAAGGTGTGTGTGTGACCTTTCAGAATGTCAGGCAGGAAGATTAAACATCAGCCTGGGGGACAAGTGACCCCAGAACTTCATGTCCCATCCTCACAGGAAATGCTGTGCAGGCCTTTTGCTGCTCCTCAGAGAGATGGGAGTAGAGACCTCTGTTCATTAGCAGAGCTGGAGGTGGGAGAAGCAGGCTGAAATCTAGCTTTCGTGATTTAGAACTCCCTATTAGGGAAAGAGAAAAGAAAATGAGATAGCTATCAAGACTCTAGTGTATGTGGTGTATCTGGAGGAATCTATGGAGAAATTAAATTTTAGAAGCAGTGAGAACATGTTGGTGTGCAGAGCAATTGCTTTTTGATAGACGACCTGGGAAAGTGCGGCTGTTCTGTTGGGTTTCTGTGCTAAGAAGAGGAGATGTGAAATTGGCCAGTGTTCTCTGGAGTCCTCTATGGCAACGTGAAAATTGCTCGCTTCTTGTCTTGTATATCTGTTGTGTGCTTCCTTTTAGAAGACTAAATTAGTCTTTGAGGTCTGTTCCCATGGAGGTGTCATCCAGGAATCTGAGTGTCACTTAGTGCCTGAGGGAAAGGTTTGATCACCTCCATGGGACCGTGGAACTTGATGACACCATTCAGTGAGAGGAAGTATAGAGCTGGGAATGCTCTCCTGGTCCTCAGCATAGACTAGAAGCCAGATCACAGAAGACACAGCATGGGGTTAGGGGGACTCACTTGAAGGATGCTGTGGGTTGAGACCCAGACAAGCTCTCTGCTCTGCCCAGCCTTGTAGGACTTCCTCCAAACACCTGCTGACAGACTCACATCTGGCCTTGAGTGTTGAGTCAGACCATAGTCTGTCTGCGGTGATCTGGGGATTTTGGATATATGGGTTGAGGTGACAGGTCCATTACTCATGCTTGCCCTGTGGAGCAGGAGAGCCTAGGTGGCCTCTATGCTATATGAAAATAGTAGAATGTAGGCTGGCTTACCATCTGTTTCTCTCTTCTATGTCATCTTCAGGCCAACCGAGATGCTGTGCTGAGCAGGATTCCTGAGCACAAGAGCGACCGCCTCATCAGCCTGCAAAGCGCGTCTGTGGTCTATGATTTACTGACCATTGCTCTTGGAAGAAGAGGCCAGTATGAGATGCTGTCAGAGGTACAGCTACCAAGTCTGGCTGTTTTCCAGGTTGGGACAGGGTGGGAGTACATTTTTCCAGTCATAACTTGGGGAAGGGCCATAAAACCTGGTCCCTGTTCCCTTCTGCCAGTGGCATATATCATTGGACCAGTTATTGAACTTTGCTCTCCTAATTTGGTTATAGAAATGATAGTGAGCTTCTTACTGTGGACCGGACCCTGCAGTCTGTGAGTGGGAAGTTGACAGCACTTCCCGAAGCAGTGTCTTTCACAGTATAACTTCTGTCATAACCAAAACCTCTCATCTCTGACTCTAATATCCTTAGCAAATAGTTTCATTTAAACTAGGACTGCGTAACTCCTGATGACATGACGTGGGTACTTAGCATGAGGTTGACTGGCAGAAATCATTTCATGCCAGATAGGCACTGTCTTTGTTTAGAGGGTTGTGCTTGCTCAGAAATGGACTGGTAGATTCCAGGTCTTAAGCAAGGGGCCATGATGTTCTCACCCCCTCTGCTAGGAAACACTTAGGACAGACATGTGATGTTTTGGTTTCATGTGGAGTTTGTTCATCTGAGCTGGGGTTATGAATTATTAAGCTTCTGCCCAGAATACCAAATTTTGAGGAGGAGACCAACTTATCTTTCTTAGCAAAACAGAGAAAGAGGGACAGAAACAACCTATTTTGTTAAAATAAACTTTTCTGTGTTATTTATCTTTCTCTTTCTAAATTTATACCCATTTCAACAGCCTCTGGGCATGAGGACAGGGAGTGGAATACTGTAACAGATTGGCTGAAATCAGACCAGAGCTCGGCTCAGCCTCCAGCCCACGGTGCTCGCCACATTCGGCAGGAACCTAGGGACAGACGAGCACATATAGCTTACTTGTGCTTTCAGTCTTTGGTTTGGTGACTGGACAGGGCAATGGTTATTCAGCCTTCCGAAAAACCAAATCCCCCACAATGCAGTGAGACAGTGAAGTGTGTAAAGGTGCCCGAACATACATAACCTTCCCTGCTAGGACCCAGCTCAGGCCTAGGCTTGGGCTGGACGTTCTCACTCAGCCTTCCAGTCCCCTTTGTGGGCCTACCCCTTAGTTCCCTGGGCCTGTACATCCCTCGGAGACTTTGGATTTGGTACCATCTCCTTGTCTTGTCTGTTAGAAATATAAATCAATTAATAGGATTATAAAATTTATTTTTTCAGTATATATGTATATTATAACCTGCCCAGTGCCAAGGGCTGTATAGGGTTGGGAATGCAGTTCTGAGAGGGATATTCTCTCTGTACACTAGTAGCCACCAGTCTACAGGTAAACAGCAAGCAACAAGAACTTACTGCATATATGACTGACCCAGGAAGACACATATCCTATGATAAAGGCCTTGGACACATGGCTTCAGCCTTTCCTACCTTTTACAGGTAGTTGGGGCTTTTTCCACAAATGTAATAGCTGCACTGACTCAGATCTTCTAATAAACACAGTTTGATACCATATGAGAAAGATGAGGCTCCCTGGTACCTAGCAGGGGAAGTGCCCAGTCCATCATCACTGAGGATGGAGCCAGGCCACCCTCTGCTAAGCAAGAACCCTCCTTCCATCTCAGATAACATCTTAGAATGTCCTGCTTGCCCATTTCCTCATTTACTGGGGTTTTCTTGAGTGTAGCCAGAGACTGCACTTTCGTTCCCAGCCACCCAGACTTGAATAATCACACAGAACCTATATTAATTACAACACTCTTTGGCCAACAGCTCAGGCATATTCCTAGCTAGCTCTTGCATCTTAAAGTAACCCATTTCTATTAGTCTATGCATTGCCACGTGGCCATGGCATTGCCTCATTTTCTATGTGTCTTGTTTCCTTGGCAGTTGGCTGGCGTCTCTTCGACTCTGCCTACTCTCTCTCTACATCTCATTTGTTCATTAACCAATAAAAGCAACACATATACAGAAGGACCTCCCACATCACTTGAATCTACTTGGCTTGTTTTTGCTGTTCTCATTTACCCTTGTACTTTTTCAAGATTTTTAGTTAAAACAGGAAAAGAACATTTTTTTGAGTTGAGGTAAAGTTTACATATCAAACTTAGTAGTATATAATTCAATGCTGTTTGATTCATCCCTACCACTGTATGGTTGTATTAGTCAACTCTGTAGCACCATAGTATGATTCCTGGCACAGGCTACCGAAAAGAGGATTATTGATCCTACAGTCTTAGAGGTTCATAGTCTATGACATAGCCTCTGTGGAGAGAGCCACTGCTTGGCTTTGTCAACTTACCCCAGCTAGCAGTTGTAAGAGAACCTTTGAGAACAAACAAGAGGTTACATCTCAAATCAGGAGCAGAAAGGATGGGAGGGGCCAAGATTGCTTCTTCTCTTGCATGCCCCCGTTTTGAGAACTCACAGGGTACGTGAGAACCGCATCATGGCCCCGATGCTTTGAGGCCCACACCCTGGCAGTCATACCATCTTCCCAAAGTACCATCCTGGACACAGCCTTTCACTGCAGTGAACCCCTGTGAACACCAAAGTCATAGCAGCAACTATCGCCTTTAATTCCTAAATATTTCATCATCCTAAAAGGAAAGCCAGGTCTTGAGAGATAACTAAACATGCTTGCTATTCCTGCAGACCCCCAGAGTTCAGTTCCCAGCACCCACATCTGGTGGCTCACAGCTGTTTACCCTCCTTGAAGACAAGGAGGGTCAAGGCTGACTTGTCCCTCCGCCTGCTCTTCAGTTGTTTAGTGGCTGTCTCACTGTCTGTCAGGTATGGAAGTGCTGTGCCAGTACTGTCTCCCACACCTCATGGCAATCCTGAAGGGCGTATAGAAGGGAACAATATGTAGGGTTTGGGGTTGGCCCCTCTCCAACAGGATCTAGTCACCTGCCCTGACTGATCAATGAGCTGGCCATGTGTCCTCAGAAACTGTGGCATCTTCCTTCTGTGCTCAGAGCACCACTGCACCAGGCTTTGGGAGGGAAGAGGTTTTGTCTGTGAGCCTTCCCTCCTGTCCCCAACAAGCCTCAGGTCCACAAGAGCAGGCTTTCCTTCCTTTTGGCTCTTCTCCTTGGCCAACCTGGGCCCACAGGCACCAGAAAAATAAGACAGTGGCTCCGTCATGAGTTTGTCCCCTCTCCTGGCCCTGGCACGGCAGGCAGCAGGTATGTGTGAAAGCACTCTGGAGGGCAGGGGGCGCTGTTCTCCCTGCGCCCCATTCTTTCTCAAGATGGAGGGCTGCTCTCTGAGCTCGAGATTGGCCTGCCTTGGCATATGCCCACGTCAGCGTTTCTTTTCCTCAGGGCCCTGTTTACCCTGTTAATGGGCATGAAGAGTGGAACAGTAGGAGACCGAGGTTTATCATGGCCTTTGTCTGACAAGTTTAAATATGAGCACAGTGTTTACCATCGCCCCAGTGCTGGGTTTTCATGGTTTTTTAAGGACTAATTGTGAGCCCTGCTGAAAAGTTTGTGTAGGAAGGAACACTTCTTTTTTCCCCTTCAATTTAAACAGCATCCCTAGTTGGCATGACAACCCCTCTATTAAAAGTAAAGCCAGGAGCCCTGCTTCCTCTATTTTTCAGAATGAACCCAAGTTGCTAAGGAGGTTTGTTTCTCAAGTCTGACTATTAGCAGTTCCACTTTGACAGGATATTATGGGGTCTTTTTGGAGATGGTGTGTGTTCCCCCTACATAGACATGGCAGCTTTAACAACAGAAGGGATATTTTTAATCTTTCCATTGAAGTCATATTCATTTGTTTATGGTAAATCTGTAGTTCTGTGGGTAGAACTGTATGGCTAATGATGGTACCAAAAGGAAATTTGTACCTCCGCCATCTCAACCCTTTTGATACCCGGACTCTGGAAATGCCGCCCGCCTCCAGCCCTGCTTAGTGGGCTACCATCAACTAGGAGGCCTCAGAGCTTGACTGCACCCTGCCCTGCCCTGGGTACCCAGGTGAGGTGGCGATGTGTGAGGGTGCCAGTGTAGAGACTGTTGTCGTACATAGGGCACAGTCCAGGTCCTCATGGGCCCAGGGAGCCCTTGGTGAAATGCCACTACTTTGCAGCCAGTGCCCACTCAGCTTTTCTTGGGTTTTGTAGATAAACTCTAAGGGTCCCTCAGTGAGAATTAGGACACTATAAGAAACATGGACCTTTCATGGGACAGAGCCACTAGATAGATCTCAACTCTGGTCTACCTTTCTGAACCAACCTGGTAGAACCATTAATGCCATTTTTGCATGACAGCCTGCCCCAGAGAATCTCAACCCTGGTGCAATCGCTGGGGTCTCCATCTCCCCACTGTGGAAGTCTTAGTAAAGCCTGCTTTCCTCACCTCAGTGAGAATGCTGGTTCTCCTCAGAGCAGCAGGAACACCCTTAGTGGCTCCAGCTTCGAGAAACACTTTTCCAGGTGTACCCTGCCTCATGTTTCATTTTCAATTTTTTCTTTAAAAAAAATAGCATGGTGTCTTAATCTTTGAAAGACACAATTCATAAATATTTAATGACATTCACACTGGTGCGCAGCTGTCATCACCGTTCCAAACTTATTCATTAACTCAAATAGAACTTTACATAGTTAGCAATAGTTCTCCATCCCCTCCTTTCTCTCTCTCTCTCTCTCTCTCTCTC
>LOJH01026942.1:1496-18222 GCA_001685095.1 Ellobius talpinus
GATAAGAGCCAGTGGCTGGCTCTTTTACTTTTCACGTTGAACCCCTATGTCTGTCTCTGAGTTTTTATTAATTGTGTTTCATTTAGGATCTTAATGGATCCTTCTAGACAGGGCCAGGGTAGAAATGGGGGCACACGTTAGGAGGTAAACATAAGAACTGGAGCCAGAGGTTCTGGCAGGCTGAACTGGGATTGACAGGAGTCAGGGTTAGGGCTGTCTGGGCTCCCTCTTCAGCTCCTGGCCCCTGGGCTCCTGGGTCTGGGCCACAGGCTGCTGCATTCTTTGATCTATACTCTGCAGCCGTGAGTAGTTACTCCTGGTTGACATGTTGGGCTTTACCCTGGTTCTCCTGATGTGCCTTGAGAGCCCCTTGTAACAAACAGAAGCTTCTGCATGGGCATGCCTTCAGTAATGTCCCCTTTTTCTCAGAGCAACAACCTTGCTCTTTTGAAGCTTTTGAAGCTTGCTCTATTCCCTCCTTCCTTCTTTCCTTCCTCCCTCCCCTCCTCCTTCTTGATGTGCATGTTATGTGTCCATGTGTGTCCGTGTCTATGTCCATGTGTGTGTGCTCGCATGCACGCACACACACGTGTGTACATGTGTATAGGCCAGAATCTGACATCAGATGTCTTTCTCAATCATTTCCCACCACATTTTTGAGACAAGGCCTTTTACTGGACTTGGAGGTCACCGATTCAACCAGACAGGCTGGCAGCAGCCCATCAGAAACACATCAGAGTTGGGAAGGTCAGAGAGTTACAGAGCCCACCAGCCCCCTCCCCAGAGTTATGTGAGCAGTTACCATTGCAGAGGGAGGAGGCTTTTCAATGAAGTCACCAGTAAATGGGGAGGGAGCCCCAGGAATATAGTTTGCATGCCTGGTCAACACCAGGCTGAGATGGGCCTTCCAGAGAAGTAACTCTCTTGGAGGCTTCTGAGCCCCTGCCAGTAATCTCAATAAACCCAACCTAGACTTGGTGGAATCATTTTCTGATTACTGGTTGGTGTAGGATGGCCCAGCCCACTGTGGGTAGCACCATGCCTAAGCTGGTGAGCCTGGGTTGTGTGAGAAAAGGTGGCTGATGTGAGCTAGAAACAGGTCGGGAAGCAGTGGTCCTTCCTGGTGTCCGCTTGGGTGCCTGTCTCCAGGTGCCTGCTTTGAATTCCTGCCTGGGCTTTCCTTGATGATAGACTGTAACCTGTAAGCCAAATAAACCCTTTCCTTCCCTGGGTTGCTTCTGGTCATGGTGTTTATCACAACAGAAAGCCAAGAAGGACATTCAGTAATGGTACAATTTTAATGATAATTTTCCCAATTTTATATAAAGATGAAGTACAGTCTTTAAACATATAATCCAAATCATTAAAGTGGGGGAAAGTATCTAAGATCACATTGTTTTGTGAAATAAAGCAAGTCTTAGTTGTTAATTTAATTTTGTTTTTTAAATGTGAGATACACAAGATACACATTTGGGACACATTGATACAAGATCCCCAAGTTACTAAAGGGTGTAAAGAGGACAATGTCCCTCCCTGCTCCTCCCAGCCTCTCCTCCCAAAAGAGGGGTTCTCAGTTTCCCTGTACCCTCAGGGTTACGAAATGCATACACAACAGTCAGGTAATACAATATGCATGCATAAGCAGATGCATAATGGGATCGTTCCTGATGCCCACAAGGTGAGAGGAGCATCATTGCTGGGCATCTATTTCATGTCAAAGGAATGCATAATTCACAGAACAAAGAGGAAATATATCCAAGAAGACACAAGGCCAGCGTGTGAACAGCATGACAAACTCTCATTGGTATTCATCATGTTGGGAACACAGTTACACTGGTTTTGATTTTGTTTTTAAACATCTTAAGTCATGATAGTTTATAAACCAGTGTAATAGAGAAAAAGTGTGGCGCTTTCAACATATTTTTTCTTTTTTTCATCTTGAGTCGGGAAACTCATGGTGCATTCAGGTAATGATGACAGTTTTGCTGGGGGGACTTGATGCCTGCTGGCCTCTCCACCTGTGTGACTGTGCAGGGTGCATGACCCTGCTTTCCACGGGAGGAAGACAACATGGGCCACAGAAGTCCCTTGTCGTAGAGCTCTCAGCAGGAGAGATGGCTGGACGGGTTGGCTCTAGCTTCTGAAGTATTTAAGGCTTCCCTTCTGGTGGCGAAGGACGGCAGCTGGTGTGGGGAGGGACCCTGTCCAGGGCTTACGCCGGAGCCTCATTGTGTTGTGCTGCTCCCAGCAGAAGGAAGCTATGGACCCCAGGCAGGAGGCACCGTAGAAAGTGTGAGCCCGGGGGGGGGTCATGGCTCCCAGGTCCTGCTCCTTCCTGCGTTCCCTGTTTTCTGTTCTCCCTCAGTCCCGTGCCAGGACATACAGCAAATCCACCTTGAATGTTTGGAAAGTCACATTCAATCCCTGTATGATTTGGCATCAGGAAATTCAATCATGATAGTAAGGAAATGGAGGTAGGCAAGAGCTTTAGGGTAATGGAGGGTAGAGAATAAAAAAAAATGACTTACCCTGATTGGTTGCTTTCAATTGGTTGGCAGTGTTTGGAGTGAGACTAAGTTTCACATATGACGGCTCATTACCATTGATACTGTGTGTGTTTTTTCTTTTATATTCAAGGCTCAGCTCTCAGACTCACAAAATTAACATTAGTGCATTAAGTCACAAACCCTCAAGGTCATTAACTGTGCCAGCAATGCCCTTCCCAGGTCAGGGTGCAGTCAGGGTCACCCAGTGCATGGGGTAGTGGGCGTTCCCTGTTCCCTTTGCTTTGTCCATTCATTTACTTACTGAGGTGGGAACCTGAGCCTCTTCCACTGTGAGAGTGGGTGTTTGTTTCTTGTTGTTCCGCTGATTTCTGCACTCTGGGTTTATAGCTTTGCTACTAGCTATGTCTATCTGCTGCATCAGATTGCAGTGCTGCATGTAAGCTCCTATGTCCAGGGGCATGCCTCTATTTGCTTCCTGTGATGGCTTTTCTTTCTTTCTCCATTTGAAGCAAACCTGCATCATCTGTGAAAAGAGAACCTAAACAGAGGGTGACCTGTAGGAAGCTTGTGGGACATTTTCTTGGTTAACCTTGGGCGGGTGGTCCTGGACTTTAGAAGAAAGCAGGCTGAGCAAGCCAAGAGAGCAAACCAGTGAGCAGCACCCCTCTGTGGCCTCTGCTTTAGTCCCTCCTCCAGGTCCTCACTGCCCTTCATGGTGGAAACTGTAAAGCAAATAAACCCCCTCCTTCCCTCATGCTGTTTTGCTCCTGGTACTTGTTACGGTGACAGAATAGTTAATTTGTTATCAGTTAAAGACCATTTTTCTTTAGTATTTTCTTTACTTATATTTTTGGGTTTTGTGTTTGCACGTTTTGTTTATTTTTGTCTTTTTTTTTTAGGATCTTCCTGAGTAACCCAGGCTGGCTTCACACTCAAAATCTTTCTCCTTCTACCTCTGTAGCATTGGGATCACAACATACACCTGCCAGGACTATACAGGGACTCCCAATGTCTGTCTGGCAGCGGTTAAATCCAGAGATGCAGTTTTAGCAGCAGTAGCAGTGCCGCGAGGCTGTGCCTGTCTTAGTGCATCCTATCTGGAAGCACGTGTTGGTGCATTCCACCATTGGGCATACCAATCAATTTGTCACTTAAGATGGTGTCCGCAGACACTGCTGTCCTGTAGCTGATAAACTCAGTAGTGAAGTTATTGATCAGTAGATGATTAATCAATACCCCAGACAGAGAGAATTTCAGACTATTGCAAACATTTTATCAGCCATTAGAATTCCCTCCAGAATTAGCATTCTAGTGAGTTCTGTCTGAGTAATTGTCACTGTGTCGGTTGCTGGTGACATTCTGCTCTCAGCACTTGTCATTGTCCCTTGGAAAGTCAGCTGCTGCTCTTTCTTTGTCTTGGGTGTGCTGAAAACTATGCTATGATTTAACTTAGTACTTGCTAATTATCAGATTTTAGCAATGGAGTGGTTAATTATGAGTGAATGACTAATTAATTTGGATAATGAATTCTATTCTCCTCAATTGTGATCTAGTATTATTATTATTGTTTTCTTTGGATGCTCATTCATTCTGGAGCAGTGGAAGCCTCTGCGGATTTGCACTTGTGTGTGTGTGTTTTAAGATCTATTTTATGGTACTGGAGAGATGGCTCAGCGGCTAAGAGCACTGGCTGTTCTTCCAGAGGACCCTGGTTCAATTCCCAGCACCCACATGACAGCTAACAACTGTCTATAACTCCAGTTTCTAGGGATCTGATACTTTCACACCAATCCACATAAAAAAGTTAAATAAAAAAAGATCTATTTTATTTTTATTTATGTGAGTGTGTATGTGCACATGAGTGCAGATGTTCACAGAGGCCAGAAGAGGGCGTTAGATCCCATGGGGCTGGACTTAAAGGTAATTGAGAGCCCATTTGTGCTTTTAACCACCAAGCCATTTCTCTCACCCCTCATGGTATTTTGATGTTCCTTCCATCCTTTGGGTAAGTACTTTCCATATGTTTTGGTACAGCATCTCAACTTTACTTTGTATTTTCTTTGCCCTGGATGTGGAATTAGCCATTTGTTTGGTTCTTTCGTTAATGGGGTGAGAACACTAAAAACCTCTCACTTTCTTAGGGAATATTTGTTTTTATAGTTGAGCTCATTTCTAGCCTATTTTTAAGTCTGACCTGTGTACATCTGCCTGCTGTGTGGGGCAGTTGGTGTCATGAGTAGCCTCTTCCCTCCAGAGGCACTTTTGTACTTACTGACTTAATGACTAGTTTATCTGCTACTAATTAAAGGCTCTGTTTTGTTTAATATTTTCCTGGCATACATTTTTTCAAATTATTAGTTTTAATTACCTTATTTCCCTATAATTTAGTGTATCTGTTATAAATAAGGATAGTTGAATTTTGTTTTTTAATCTGAGATGTCCAGAACCAGCATGTGTCGGTTGGTGAGCTGGCACACCCATCTCCTTTAGGCCATGTAGGTATTGATATATTTGGGTTTGTTCTACCACTTTTATTTGAGCTTGCCATTTCCCCTGTCTTCTGTTCATCCTCGTCTCCCGCCCTTTCCTTGGATTATAGTTTAGTGGGCTTTATAGTTAAATCCCACTCTCTACTGTTCTGCTCATTATCAGTTATATGGCCCTTCGATCTGTGGTTTCTCTAGAAATGCACTATAATAGGAAAACCCACTATTTAAAATCTTAAACACGCAATGGCCCTGCCTATCTTCAGTGAGTCTTCTTAAGGGGGTATATTGTGTGTATTAGTTTTATCTTAAGAAAGAATTAAGCCTCTGAGAAATTGATGAAGGCTTTATATTACTGTTTAACTGTTGTTTAGACTCGCCTGCATCTTTCGCTGCCTTTGCTTGTGATTGCCTCTTTATTCTGCACAATCAGGGTGGAAGAGCACCCTCTTCCTGAAGTACACACACAGTAATTCTGTTAGTGAAGTCAGTTCTCATTTCCAACTATCTGAAAATGACCCTGCTCTGCTCTCCTTTCTGAAAACGATCTTTCTTTATCTCCCAGGATATATAATTTTCTTTGACTCTTATTTTCTCTGTTTATTGGCGTTATCATTCTACTGCCTCTTGGGTTTATTACTCTCTAGAAATCTATCACTCCAATTTGCTGTCCCTTTGAAAGTCATCTGCCTTTATTTCTTTGTCTTTGGTGTCCTGAAAATTGCACAGTGATCTGTCACGTTGTGGGTTTCTTCTTACTTATCTTGGCTTGAAATTCATTCAGCAATTATATCTCAAGTGTTATAAACACTGTCTCGTTTTTCCCTGTGGAGTTGTCAAGAGCCTCACGTTCCATTTTCTCTATGTATGTGTTTGTCCTCCGGTCACCTCTTCTTTTCTGTTGTGAGGTTTTCTTATGATGGAAATTTCCTCCAAACTAGCTTTTAGCTCACTAATTTTCTCTCTAGCCAGGTTTAATTTTTAATTCAAATTATTATGGGTTTGTCTCTAGGGGTTTGGGTTTGTTTCCTAACTCTTCTTGTTCATAACTTTAGCCTTTGATATGTAACTCATAAAGTTTCTCTTGCTTGCCAAAATCACGTGATGCTCCATGGTGGGCAGCTGGAAAACTGGGCTTTGTACCTCATTCCCATGCTTGAGGGTTCTATTTCCCCTGGGTCACCTTGCCTTGCTTCCTTCCCTGCTTTCTAGTTTCCGAAAGTGATTCCTTTTCTTTAGAACTTAGCTTATTTGAAGAAATGCCCTGAAGCTTGACTGATGGTGGGCAGACCACAATAGGCTTGCATATTCTTCCACAAATGCCTAAGGTGGGTACCAAGATCCGGCCTCTTTACCCTCAGTTCCGAGATGCAAAGTTCTCAGACTGACTTTAGCTGTGCTGTTGGCTGACACATGCCTACAAATGTCTCATGTGTCTTCCATTACTCAGCCCCTGTGTGGAGACAGTCTCCCTCCAACTTTATTGCTGGCTTATCAATAGACTCATGGCCCTGTCTTTAGGTGCCTAGCGAAGGTCTGTTCAGCTCATCACATTGTGTGTCCCTGGCTTTGTGTCTTTTGTTTTGTTTGTGTGTGTGTGTCTTCTGAAGCAATGCTCAGTGAGGTTGTAGCTCTCCTGGGTTTAGCCAATGCCCTCAGAGTGTCAGAGTGGATGCTACCTCTTGTAGCTCCCACTGTCCCTTCTACATTTCTAAAAATGTCATATTCATGCCCCAGGGCCACTACAACCTGAGTGGTTCAAAACAACAGCAAAATTTTATTCTCTCAGTTCTGATGGAAATCTAAAATCCAGGTGTTGGCAAGGCTGTTCTCTCTGAAATATCCAGGAAAGAATCCTTTCTGGCCTTGCCAGCTGTTTGTTGGGGGCTGGCCATCTTTCTGTTCTTGGTGTATGGTGGTAGCATGATGCCAGTCCCTAGGCTCTGCTTTGCACAGCCTCTTCCCTCTGTGTCTGCGTCCCCACCCACCCATCTTTTCTCTTACAATGAGGCCAACCATTCTACCCTGTATGATCCCATTTGAATTCACTCACACCTTCCAAGTCCCCATTTCTACAGAAAGTCGTTTTTATAGGTGATGCTTGACATGAGTTTTTGGAGGCTACTTTTCAACCCAGTGTGCATCTAATTTTTTTCCAGTCTGTCAATGAATTCTTAAAGAACTTTATTACATTCAGGACTTGTTCATTTCAGCTGGAGGGTGGGAATTCCTGGATCCATTCAGTCATATTTCAGAATGAATATCTATTTACTGATTGTTGAGATGTTAAGAATCATGACAGCAGGGTCTATATTCACCCCATTTAGCTTTATGCCCTTGGCTCTGAGTCCTGTGCAGAGAATGGTTGCCATTAAACAATGTCAAAATGAATGAGTAAATGTGTAATAAGTAATCCACAGAAATTAAGAGACAAATGAATTAAAAATTGTGCTGAGGGTGAGTAGAGAGCTCCGTTCCAGCACCCCAGTTTAATACCTGGAGCTAGATGGTGTCTCAGATGTCTGCTTCTTTTGGCCATCCCTCTGCTACCTGACTCAGCCTACATCCTTCTCTTTCATCCCCTTCCTTTACTAGCCATTCATCATTTAAAACCCAAAATTATCGCCCTTCAACAAGAGGTGACCGCCATTATCTTTGTGCCAAAGATCTTTGTTTCATGTATTTTCTCATGGAATTCTCACCAACAAGTCCATGAAATAGATACTACTGTTACCAGAAGTCATGGTCATGATGCATCATTAGCATCATCATCACCATTACCACCTTGGTCATCAATATTGCCATCACCATCATCACCACCATCATCATCATCACTGCCACCACCGATACCATCAACGACACCACTGTCACCACCACAAATATCATCACCACCACTATCATTGTTACCTTATTGATAAGGAAACTGAGCCTCAGAAAGGATAAGTACTTGGCCCATAGTGAGAATTTAAAAAGCCAGAATTAGAACCCTGTTTATTTCACTCCAAGAAAGGGGCAGTAGCCTTAATTCATATGTTGTTTTCACTTGGCCAGACTTCTACTTTGCCAACCCCACACTCCTTTCTTCTCACTCTCTGCTGCCTTAGTTCCTACCCTCAATAATTTGCTCTTCTGTGAAAACCTTTCCTATAGTCACCATAATGTGTCCTAAATGCTGCTACGGGAATCAGGGCAGGGCTGGAGGTTCGATTCATGAAGATATATTGGATAGCTCTGGAATTCACTGGAAATGGAGCATAGTCAATCAGGTCCCCCTGTAGAGCTTTTTAAGGGTGAAGTGCTCTTCCTTGAAGCCACATATTCCTCCTGAGCAAGCAAAACCAGACGCTGAGTGGTTTCCCTGCAGCCTCAGCCTTGGCTGAGAACTCGACACACAGTGGGTCTTCCCTTTAAGATGTCATTTGTTTCAAGTGAGGTGTCTTTTCCATAAAAGGTCATTAATTTTATTTTATAAATTTAAACATAATAGTGAGACATGATTAGTAAAATAATAAGAGAAACTAGAAAATAAAGTAACAAAGAAATTTGGGGACTGTTTTGTCAACATGGATGGCAGACAGAAAGAAAGCATTTCAGAGAAGGTTATGAGCAAAGCTTTGTAACTATACAGCATATTTCTACCCTTGGCAGTGTGAGTAATTTGTTTATGGATACTGGAAAAACTGTCAGAGGAAAGACAATTTCAAAGAGTTAAAGGCTGTGTCAGGGAGATAAAAGCTCAGTGGATAAAAGCACTTGCCAGTCAAAACTGAGACAATGCATTTAGGTCCCTGAAAGCCATGTAAAATCTGGGTGCGGTGGCGTGTGATGTAATGCTAAGCCAGCTGTGGCGTGTTGGGAGGTCCTAGGACAGCAAGTAGCAAGAGACCCTGCTTCAAGCAAGGTGGAAGGCAAGGACCAATATTTCAGGTTGTCCCTGGCCTATACATACATGCTGTGGCATGCACACACCTGTACACATAAACACATCTGTGCATATCATACATAAGTTATATGAAAAAATAAATAAACAAAATGTAAATACTGTTAAATTTAGGGGGAGACACCTAGTTTAGAAAATGAATCAGTTTGCCTTGCTAACAATCAATTTTTCCTCAGTCATATTCTTTTTTAATGATATTATTCATATAAATAGAAAAAAAATGCTAAAATTCATAGGGAATAATGAAAGACCCTGAATAGCTAGAGTAATCATGACCTCAAAGTATACCCAGTACCATAGTAACAAAGACAGCATGATACTAGCACAAAATCAGATACATGGAACCACAGACCAAGAAAAAAAGCCAGGAATGAAGTTACACAGCTATAACCACCTGATTTTTGAAAGGTGTCAAAAATATATATTGTAAAAAAAATAGAAAGCATCTTTTATAAGCATTGCTCGGAAAATAGGTTCCCTCATGCAAAATAATCTGCATCTCTCGCTCTGCACAAAATAATCTCAAATGGGTTGAAGACCTTAATGTAAAGTGTGAAACACAGAAAGTACCCCCGGGGAAAGCATTGAGGAAATACTTCACAGATATAGATATAGTAAGAACTTTCTGGAAAAGACTCAAATAGCTCAGAAAATACCAAAAGTTGACGAGGATATTACAGGAACTGAAAAAGTTTCTGTCCAACATCAGCATGGAGAAAGAAGCCGCAGAATGGGAAAAAAAATCTCTGCCAAATGCACACTGAACAGGGTTTAATCGCAGGTATTTCAAAAATTGAAAACCTAAGCCCCAAATCATCCAATTAATACACAGGGCAATGAGCAGTTGGCTTTTCCGGGAAGAAATACAGGTAGCCAATAAATATTTGAGGAAGTATTCAACACCCTTAGCCGTCTGGGAAAGGCAAATGGAAGCTTCTCTGAGGTCCCATCGCACCCAGACTTGCTGCCACCGAGAAAAGAAAAGAGAACAAAGGGTGCCGAGGATACGGGAAAGGAATCGTGATTCGCCGGTGATGGGAGTGCAAATGGTTGCAGCTGATATGAAGGTTGGCTTGCACATCCTCAAAAATAAAACCAGAACCGTCGCACAATTCAGCGACACCTCTCTGAGTATGTGCCTAAAGGATGCTAAGTCTCTGCAAAGGGATGCCTTACACATCCATGTTTATGACTGAACTATTCATCATAGCCAAGGTATGAAATCCCTTGATGCCTATCCGCAGATGAAGGGATAAAGCAAATGTGTTTGTGCACAATAGGATTTTATTCAGCCCCAAAGAAACATGAAATCGTGGCATTTGTAGGGAAATGGATGCAACTGGGAATCATTATGTCACATGAAATAAGTCAGGTTTGGAGAAACAAAGATCACATATTTTTCTCATGTGCAGACTCTAGATTTAGAATTAAGTGTGTGTGCTCACGTGCATGTGTGCATGAATACATGAGCGCATGCATGTGTGTGTGCGTGTGTGTGTATGTGTGTGTGTGTGGTGAAAGGAGCCAATGAGAAGGGAGGATATCTCTTAAGGGAGCAGGGAGGAAGGGAAAAATCCAGAATGTATAATAAAATACATATGATCTGAAAGCAGAAGGCATTTGCTCTTGGTAGGAGGAAGGGAACCAGCATGGGAGGAGTAGGGGAGGAGGGGGATGGATGCTAGAGTCGTGTGTGTGTGTGTGTGTGTGTGTGTGTGTGTAGAAATGTCCTAATAAAACCTGCTCTTTGCATGCTACCTTAAAAATAAAATCTGATTTGAAAAATAAAATCTGATTTGACAGCAGAGGTGCTGTTGTTTGACATTTGCCATCTGCTAACCCTGTCCTCTTGGAGTCTTCTGCTCTCCTGGTCAAGCACTATTGACTGAGTTAGCTGCCTCTGAGGTCCTGAATGCTGTATCATTACATAGGTGATTTCAAGAAGGGGAACAAGAGCTCCAGATCAACACTGAAATGGACCATTCCAAACTATGTAGTCCTCTCCAACACGGAGCAGCTGTTTGCATGACCAATTATGGCTCAGACAACCAAAGCATCCTTGGAACTTATGAAAACCATCCCAGCATCAAAGATACACTTGGATAATTGAATTTACTTGGGGATGGTGCACCAATGACTTAGAAGGGTGATGATGGGGAGTTAGGGACAAACGTATCCACTTTGAGGGCTCCTCCACATTTCTCACATGGGGGAAGGAGGTTGCAGAAGTTTCCTTTGGGAGGTTGATTCTATTTTGTCATCTCTATTCTAGCTAACATTGCTCTTCACAGGAACCATGTGAGTGAACCAGAGTCACTGCTTCAGCTTCTTCGCAGCTTGGGCAAGAAGGTCAGTGTTAGAAGAATCACCCTGATCTTTGATGGCAGAAATAGTCTTTCGAGGTATCTGTTCCTTCTTCAGAAGAGACACTATTTTCGGCCAAGCCTCCACCTGAAAATCGAGAGTGACGAACTGAATGGCATCGTCACCAAGCTCGAGTGTAAGAAGGACAGGAAGGCTGTCTATTGCCACCATATCTGCACAGCAGTCACCCCATGAATAAGACTGAGTCTTCCGTGAAGGGCTTGGAATTCTGTGCAGACACCCATGAGTTGGAGAGTTGAACATTTTCTTCTCCACAGGCCCTCTCACTATCCTGTCAAAATGGCAAGCTGGGTGACAGACACTTTTTTGATGAAGTGCTCTTTGTGTATAAGGCCATGTAGCTATCCTTCAATGGCAGGTAAAGCTGCTACTTCGTGTGAACCCGTCTAGACGGCCGCTTTATCTCTGCTTTATCTGGGGCAGATCTTGAAATAGCCCGGGTTTTCCTCCTGGAAGTTATGTTTTCTGGAAGTGAAGTCTTTGTTGGAGTCAATACTTCCTGGTCTGGTGGGCCAAGCAGCAAGGCACACTTTGGCTGGTTCTAACAGAGCACAAACACTCAGGTCCATGAGAGTGAAGAGCAGTGACCAATAGGATCCTGCCTGGGGTCATGACCTTTCTGACATTGATGTGAAGTACGACAGCAACGCCAATAGCACGATGTCAGTGTCTGCAGACTACACTGATTCTTAGCTTTTCAAGAGAGCAAGCCCGTGGCTATGGAGGACAAAGCATGTCTTTGAAAGAGGAAGACACTGGGCTCAGGGTTCAGGAAGCTGCAAGACCTGAGGCTGGAGAGGAGACACGTGGAGAACAGCTGCCTTTCAACAATGCCTTTGCTCCTGTAGTTTTGGTAAGCAGGACACCATGGAAGGTGGGAAACTCCAGGACAAGATCAATGAAGTCATCAACTGGCTGGAATGGAGGCATTCTACCCAGAAGGAGAACTTCCCGAAACTGAAGGAGATCCTGCCAAGCCACTGTCCCTAGTGTGACTCAGGGCATTGTTGTATCAACGGTTCAGGGATTTAGAGGGATGAACTCTTGTGCTCTAGACCCATCTTCAAGGTCAGAGGTCATACTTTCACCCAGCTACCGACACCTATAAAGAGAGAGACTTATAGCCTGGTCTCTATAGCAATGTTGCAGGTATTCTCCAACTTTACTGCCCATAAGAAAAGAAGTCAAAAGTCTTTACTGCCCAGCTCAGAGAAAATGTAGAAAATGCAATTCGTGTTCTCAATAAATATTGATTTTTTTCTTTTTTATTGAAAATATATTTTAATACAATCTATTTGGATCACAGTTTACCCTCCTCCAACCTCTCCCAGATCCTCCCCAGTTCCCTCCCCACCAAAATCCATACCCTTTCTTCCTTCCTCATTAGAAAACAAATAGGCATCTCAGAACAAAATTAAATAAAAACAAACAAATGAGAATGGAATAAAAATAAGCAACCACTCCAAAAAAGAGCCAAAGAAAAAACAAAAGAAGCACAAAGAGATACAGAGAGACACACATTCGCTCACCCTGAAGCCCCAAAATCCCCCTCAAAAATCTGAAACCATAATATGTAAGCAAAAGAAGTGTAAGGTTAAAAAAAATGTCCAGACAAAGCATTATAAGACAAAAACCAAAACAAACACAACAAAAATGAAAGCAATCTCCAAAAATAGCTGAGTTTGTTGTGCCAGCCATCTACTGCCAGAAACGGAACCTGCCCTTCAGTGTGGTTTGTATACCCAGTGGACAGATACTTTTGAAGAAAACTTGATGTGGGGTTCCCCTCTGTATGCTGTGAATATGTTTTATTGCCATTGGTTAATAAAGAAGCTGCTTTTGGCCAATGGCTTAACAGAATATAGCCATGCTGGAAAAGATATATAGAGAGAGAGTAGGTGGAGTCAAGAGAGATACCATGTAGCCACAGGAGGAGACATATGTCTGCCCTGGACCTTTCTAGGTAAACCACAAGCCTCGTGGTAAAATACAAAATAATAGAAATGGGTTTATTTCAGGTGTAAGGGCTAGCTAGATATATGCATAAGCTAATAGGCCAAACAGTATTGTAATTCATAGAGTTTCTGTGTGATTATTTTGGGTCTGGGTGGCTGGGAAATGAACAAGCAGTCTCAGCCTACAAAAACTAATTTTTTCTTTGCTAGGGTTTATCAGCTGGAGGTGGCTTATGGATTAGGGATGGAGGCTTGTGTCTCCTTACCCTTTCAGCACCGGGACCCCATCTGGCTTAGACCTACCTGTGCAGGCTCTGTGCATGCTGTCATAACTCTCTGTGAGTTTATCTGTGAGTCAGACCTGCTTTATCTACAAGGCCTTGACTCCCTGGTGTCTGCAGAGAGATGATGTCCTTGACTTAGGTACAAATTAGTGCCCTAGGAGAAGGCCTAGCAACCAGAGAAACATCTTGAGAGATACAAACTAACTGGGGAAACAAAATAAGAAACTTGGATGTTAGGGGCATAAATGTGAATAGAACAGTAACAGCTCCAGATAACCCCAGTGGCCTCACAGAAGACACACCCACTTGTCTGGATCCTTGAGGAGGACATGATAGTAGGTGGGCATCTTGAAGCCCCTCTTCTGGGGTTTTAAACTCTCCTTACTGGTCAGTTATGGATTCCTGCTCTTCTGAGGTGGAGGCTGTGAGCGGTGCCTGCCTGTTTTAAATTCATATTTGAGCCTGAGAGACATGGCATGCATGCAAAGGTCAGGGAAATTTGCAGGAATTAATTCTCTTCTCCTACCATGTGAGGCCTGAGGATCAAACTCAGGTCGTCAGTCTTGGCGGCAGGTGCTTTTCCCTGCTGAACCATCTCTCTGGTCCCATTCATTGATTTTTAAATGGTAAGCCAATCTCAGAGTGCTGAATTAGATTTGATTTGGTTGTAATATATTATTCTATTTATGCATGATGGAATTCAATTTGCTAGCGTTTTGTTCAGGATTTTTCATTTGCATTCATGAAAGAAACTGGCTGGCAATTTTTCTTTCTTGTACAGCCCTTGTCAGCTTCCTATAAAGTTATGCTGTCTGGTGAAGTGAATTAGAAAGATGGCTACATTGCATGAAAACGAAGTTTAAGGAGAGTTAGCCTCCCTTAGGGCATGTGGGCCACTTTGGGCCTGGACTTATGGGAATGTTTGACACTGAGATTTAATTTCTTTAACAGGCATAAAAATGCACTGATTTTCCAATTTCTTTCTTTGAGGCTTTGAGAAGTTGTGATTTTTCTAAAATCTGTAGATAATTTCCTTCATATTATAATACAATTTATGTCTTTCTCTGTATCTGTCATTTGTGCCTTCTCCGTTTTTCTTCGGGAAAGTTTTATGGACTTACTAATTTTAACAGTTTTTTTTCAAAGCACCAGCTTTTTTTTTAAGGCTGCCCTCTCAATTGAATGCTTGCATTTTAAACCTTTGTTCTGCCTTCACCATTTTCTCCCCTCCCATTTTCTTCGGAGCTGATTTTCTTTCGAGGGTCTTGTTCTTTGCGGCTTGCTTATGCTTTATTATTTTTCTCTCTCATTTAAAAATTTAGCACAGCAAACTTCTCTCTAAGTATGCTTTTATTTAGACACTATGAAGCTTGTCTGGCTGCATCCCCACTGCAAGTTCCTTCTATCAACCGCATTGTGCCGGCATTTCTCCTTGGCACATAATGTCTTCAAAAGTAAAGAGGGTTCGTTTTTAACCGCTGGGGCTGTCATGGTTTTCACAGTTTGATTTGGGGACTGTAGAGATAGTTCCATGGTAGAGCACTCACTGTTCTTCCAGAGGATCTGAGTTTGTTCCCCAGCAACCACACTAAGCTTCTGACAACTGCCTGTAACTCCTGTTCTAGGGGCTCTGACACCCCCTTCTGGCCTCCACCAGTACCTCCTCCCTGAGATGTGGCACACACTCACAGAGAGCCACACAATATGTGTCAATACAAATTTATTTTGAGGTTATTTCCACTGTGATATGGGAACATATTCTGAGTAACTTAAAAACTAAAATTTGTGAAGACTTGCTCATGTATAGCCTGGTATAGGTTCGATTTTGATGGATATTCTTAAGCAGAATCCTGGTGAGCTTAAACTGTCAGCTCGTCACAACACAGACGTCACGTCAGAGGACGACATCACCTGAGGAATTCCCAAGGTCAGATTGCCCTGTGGCATGTCTGTGCAAGACTGTCTTGGTTGTTAATTGTCATAGGGGGCTCCAGCCCACCCTGGACGGTCCCATTCCCTGGGCAGGTGGACCTGGGCTATAGAAGAAAGCAAGCTAAGTAGGAGCCCTCACAAGCCAGCGAGCAGTGTTTCCCCATGGTTTCTCCTGTACTGTCTGGGCTGTGCCTGAGTGATGGGGAAGCTCAGCCAGTCACATATGGCTAGGGTGTGGCTGCCTGGAGCCCAGGTAGATAAATGGGGGAGATAGGTGGGCGCGCTTCTCTTTGCAGTGCTCGCCTGACCCGGTTGGACTTCGGACCTTCTACTCCGGTAGCGTGAGTTTCCCCGTTTTTCAATTATTAAATTATATCTGTTTAAATTATATCTGTTGTTTTGAGCTGGTCTGGTTATTTTAGCGTACCGATCGAATACGCCTTCACTCACACCTGAGTTCCTCCGTCGTAGCCAAAGCAGTGTGGAATAGCAGCAAGCAGGCCTCCCGACAAGCACCTGGTTGAATGCCCGCCCTGACTTCCCACGTTGATGGACGGTAACGTGTAAACTGCAATCAGCCCTTTCCACTCCCATGCTGCTTTTGGTCTGCGTGTTTTATCCCAGCAACGGAAAGGAAACAGCGGTCCTCGAGCCTTATTGTTTCAGGCCCCGGCTCCCTTCACATCAATAAAAACCATTGACTCCAGCTTTGTTAACATATATAAGGATACCGGTCATGTCAGAAATGGAGAATCTTTTACATCTACTAATTAGTTTCTTTGACATAGTCACAAGCCTGTTTCCTGTCAGCCTAAATAACGTTTTCATGAAAATTTGGTGATCAGGGTGTCATTACATTTATTTTTTTCAAATCTTTTAGACGTCTGGCTTTATATATANTATATCAATTGGGTTCTTGTTTCTGTTTCTGCCTCCAATCCATTCTGATATATTGTTTTGACCAACATGTGTGATGAAAATGGCTGTCCTCAAGTGTGTCTTGGAGGAGGGAGGGGAGTACCCACATTCTTTGCACATAACAGTGGTTTTTTTTCAATGTAGAGAAACTCAGCAAGTGATGGCCCCTAGAGACTAGATGCAATGTGGAATCTGAAGCCAGAGCAATGGGTGTTTTGTATTGTTGTATGAAGTCACGTGACTCGGGCTAGAGAGATGACTCAGTAGTTAAGAGCACTGACTGTTCTTCCAGAGGACCTAGATTCAATTCCCAGCACCC
>LOJH01026943.1:5531-18222 GCA_001685095.1 Ellobius talpinus
GTGTGTGTGTGTGTGTGTGTGTGTGTGTGTGTGTGTGTGTGTGTGTTAGGGGGCGTCTCCTTTGATGAGGTGCCTGTCTCAGAAGCATGAGGACCTGAGTTCTATCCCTACAATGCACGTAAAAAGGTGGTATGTGCCCATAGTCCCAGAATTGGGAAAGTGGAGGCGAAGGAGCTCTGGTTCTCCCTGGTCGGCTGGCTGGCCTGAGTGGTGAGCTCCAGCCCATTGAGACCCTGTCCCAAAGGTGGGTGACATTTCTGAAAATGATGCTCATGGTTGTCTCTGGCTCCCACATGCATGTATACACATGTGCACCCCCACAAACATACATATACACATGTACTTACCTCCCCCCATACAAACATGCATGAATGTACACATACATACTGATAGAGTGGCTTCTTGGTCATTCACAATGATCAAACTGCAGTTCCCCATTCCTGTCTGTGTATGTACCACCTCCAAACAATATGTTCTCATGTTTCCTTACATGCACTGCTTCTCCTGTGCCCTCCCCACCCTCCAGGAGCCCTCTGTTGTCCTGGCCAGCCTGTTCCAGCTTCCTAGGCCTGGAGTCCCTATGACTTAGCTTGGGAAGAGTCCTCTTGTCATGAAGTCTTTTCAGCACTTCCCAACTCTGCCATCTTCCCCCTGGGCATTTCTTGGAAGTTCAAGTGTTCCTGTCTGTCCCACAGTGGGTGGGCATGCTTTTTGTCCTGGATCACTGTATCACCTTTTAGTGACTTCCTAGGCCTTTGTTCTTCATCCATTGTGGACACTAATAGGCTTCAAACACTGCCCTGCTTTTCAGCTTAAATTCCAGGAATTGGGCCAAGTGTGGAGGTTCATGCTTTAATCCCAGCACTCAGGAGACAAAGTCAGGTCTATCTCTGTGAGTCAAATAGACAAACAACTCTAACTCCAGAATCCATCATGGTACATGTTCTTGCCCTTTCACATTCTAACCCTTCATCTGCAGTATGAGTGGCCCCAGCATGAGCCTGCCTATGTGTTTCCCGTAGACTTTAAGGCCTGTGAGGCTTTAGTTTTGGGACACCTATGCTGCAGTGGTGATTGACATCTCCGTCGTATTTAACCTCTGGATAGTCTTGTGAGCTAAATGTCTTCTAGCCAGGGGTCCAGGAAGATTTCATGAAGTTAGATTCCACTGAGTGCGAGGGTAGCAGTTTTTCCCCAGAAGGGGCTGAAGTGAGAGAAGCATAGAAAGGGTGAAGCCAGCAGAGACACTTGGTGTCAGCAGTGCACTATCCACTTTGATTGGATCACAGAGCTGGGAGGAGATGCAGTGAGATATGGGGCGCTGAAGGTGAGCTATGCCTGTTCATTGATGAGCACGGAAGTCTTTGGCTAGAGGACTCACGTAGGCACAGGGGAGCCACTGGCAGGCTTTGAGCAGGGGAGGTGCTAGCCTGAGCTGAGATTTACAAAGGTTACCTTGGACCCCAGAGGATTGCAGAGAATTGTTAGCATGCAGAGAAAATGCTAAGACGCTGTTACAGTCATCCAGGACACGTGTTCTCAGGGCTGCAGTCCAGTGGCAGTGAGGAGCAGTAGGGCAGGACCCAGGATGCAGAGTGGCAGGACTTAGTGGCTGCCCTTGAGGGGATGAAACAGAGGTGACCGCAGGAAAATGGAGGTGCGGGAACTAATTCTTTGGAGGGCAGCTGGGTGGGGCTGGGAAGGAGAGGTAGTAATTACTGTTTTGAGCATTGGAACTCGAAGTGCAGATGAACTGCCTGTTTCCCGTGGTGCCTAGTGTTCTTCAGCATGGCTGCCACCAGTCACAGGCCCCTCTGTTGTTTCTCCTTCTTTATACACATGTGCCTGCCTTTTTACAGGGCAGCTGAGGGAAGCTCACAGCGGACCTTCTTTTCTCTGAATTTCAGATGGGCCCTCCATGTCTCTTTACATACCCTAGGTCCAGTCGCCCTCCTGTGTGCATCCACACATGGGAGGAACCCTTGGTGGTCATGCTCCATGTAACCTCGCAGTTCATATCTGAGTATTTACTTGAGAGGAAGCACTTGGAGTGACCGGAAGTCTCTTGCCTTCCCCACCAATCTCCTAAGTAAGGTTCCTGAACCACTGACTCAGTAAGCTAAAAAGGTTATTAGAGAATAAAATAAACCTTAATGATAAATACATTGGAAGCCATTAGGACATAGCAAATAGGAAAGCCAGGGTGGTTATCAGCTGCCATAAGAAGTCAGAGGCGTATCAAATTTAAAAGTATACTCAGCTGTCAGAGCTGAGATTGATGTCTTATGGGTGTTAGGAACAGCTGTCACATCATGGGTGCTTTCTTTGTGAAGATATTGCTGTAAGCATTTTACTTGTACTAATAAACTCAAGTCTCCTAAAAACCTAGCAAAATAGCAACTATTGTTATTGCTGTGTTTGGGGTAAGAAACAGAGGAAGCTTGTGCAGGGTCCATATAGCTTGTTCATAGTGGAGTCAAGATTCAAACTCAGACTTCTAGTACCAAGACCTACACAGTTACCCATGCCACGCCCTACCCCTTGCTCATCTTCCAGCCAACTTTGAACTATTAGTAAAGCAGGTTTTAACTCGTTCTTAACTCCTAGGAGACAAGAACATTGTTATCATCTTTGTATCCCTTGTGCTGTAATGGTATCTGGGCACATGGTAAGTGTTCACTAAATGTACAGTGAGTGAATGTCCTTCCAATTCTCTTTCATAATGTGAAAAGAAAAGGGGTCTCCTGGAGCTTCATACTTGTTATGTGGCCAAGGATAACTTTGAACTCCTGACCCTCGGCCTCTACTTCCTGAGTACTAGGATTACAGACATATGCTGCCATTGTACTCAGTTTGTGTGGTACTTTGAGGTATTTATGGTCAAACTTAGGGCTTCATGCATGCCTGGTGAGCACTATACCAACTGAGCTACATCCTCAGTCCAAGGTAAAAAAGATTTTAAATTTTATTTTTTTATGCGTATGCATGTCTTGCCTGCATGTATGTTGGTGTACCGTGTGCATGTTTGTATGCCCATGGAAGCCAAAAGAGGACATCTGATCTCTGGAGTTAAAGATGGCTGTAAGCCACCCACCATGTAGGTTCTGGGAATTGAACCCCGGGTTCTCTGGAAGAGCAGCCAGTGCTCCTAACTGCTGAGCCAGCTTTGCAACCCCACAAGTCCATTAAAAATCTTTTGTGCACATTTTTACTGTTACTTGCACAGATGTTATAGTTCACTGAAGAGATGTCTTGTGGTGATATGACTCCACCTCTGTTATAAATCTGGACACATCACTGAGCCTCTTTCTGAAATAAAACCATTTGTTGATGGAAACAGTGATGTTTTGTTCATGAAGCTATAATGGCTAACACATAGAGAGTTAAATGTTGAATGTTTGGAAGAGTTATTTTTCTTTTCTCTATAATTTTTGTTAATGAAAATTTAAAAAAAAACAGTCCTGGGAAAATGTTTCTTTCCCTCTGCAGTTTTATACTTCCGTGTTATGTCCTCAGTCACATAGCCAGTAGACAAAAGGCAAGTGAGCCTAGGTATGAGTGCCTGCCATACCCAAGATGTGTGAGGAATTAAGGTCAATCATCAGGGAGTCTTGGGGTTGTTACGATGGTTCCTGTTACACATATGAGGAAACTGGAGCTAAGACAGTCGCAGTGACGTGTCCGGGTTCATAGAATGAATAGGTGATGGGGTCAGAAGTCAAACCTGCTGTCACCTGGACTCTTACAGTGGCTTTCTGACTGACTGAAAAGCCAGGTCCTAAGGCCACGTAGTCTTCCGTTTGTAATTCCTGATGCACCTGGCCAACAGTGGCAGTGTGGGCAGTGGTGTGCAACTCCACTTCCAGAGGATCTGAGCCCTCTTTTGGTATCCCTGGGCACCAGGCACGCTTGAAGAGCATATACATACATGTAGACAGGTACTCACATAAAATAAAAACGAAACTTTAAGATATATGTATTTGAGCTCTGGCAGGGGCTATAGCTCAGTTGATAATGTACCACTCCCTAGCATTCAGGAAGCCCTGGGTTTGATCCCCAGCACTGCATAAACCAGGTGTAGTGCCATGTGTCTGTAATCCCAGATCTTAGGAGGTGGAGTCAGGAGGACCAGAAGTGATTCAAAAATAGTGTTGAATTATTGTGGATGTGCAACACTCCCTGATCTATATTAAAAAGAACTTGAGGGGCTGGAGAGATGGCTCAGTGGTTAGGAGTACTGGCTGCTCTTCCAGCACCCACATGGCAGCTCACACCTGTCTGTAACTCCTCTTGTTTCAATAGTATGTATTTATCAGTTAATAGTTATAGAAGTCAGGAGTCTGGGTGGAGCCAGCTGTGTTTTCGGATTATGATTTCACAAAGCCTAAATCAAGGTGTCAGGTGGTCCAGAAGTTATGTAGAGGCTCTGGGGAATATGTGTTCCTGTATTCTTTCAGCTCAGCAGCCAGCTTGAGTTCCTTGAGACCACAGGAGGGAAATCACGTTCTGTACTGTCAGCCTGTGGTTATTCACAGCCCCTGCCAGGCATGTCTGTCCTTTCAACATGACACATGACGTTGTCTACAGAACTGTGCAGTGGAGTTATCAAAAAAAATCACAACGATATAAGGTTTAAGTAAGTTTATGATTTTGTGTTGGTCCAGACTCAGAAAAACAAGTATCACATGTTTTCTGTCACATTCAGAATCTAGATTTAAAAGAAAGTCATGAAGGTAGAAGGATTATTTGGGAAGAGGAAGGGGCCAGGAGGACCACCAGGAGGCAGGGGGAGGAGATAATGTAAGTACATTTACATGTATGTGTGAAAATGTCAATGTTTTGTACGATTAATGTACACCAATTAAATTACAAAATACTAGCTCATGATAATTTTAGTTTGCTCCTGACCTTGTGGCTGGAGGTTAAGGGCAGTCACACTGAAGGAGAAATGAACCTCACCCTAAGGGAAGAGGCAAGGCCACACTTTGAAAGAGCCTGTAGAATGGGAGGTGTTTGTGCAGGCATCGTGGAAAATGCAGTCTGCTGCATGTGTTATTCCAGAACCTCTGCACTGCAGTGGCTGACTAGCACGCCGATGAAAATGTATCAGCAGTGAGGAAGGAGTTATTTTGATGTTAGGGATCTGCAGCCAAGCACGGAACCCAACAGTTTACAGCTTTGGACCAAGAAGGTGCCTTGAGGATGACTAGGCCAGGGCTGCCCTGCAGGCAGTGGGGCTCCCGCAGGATGCCCGAGTACAACAGCAGCGTGCTTATCTGTTGACTTGGAGATTGTGCCTAGACTGAACTTGTCAGACCAGTCACTTCACTTTTAATTTTAGCAAGAATGTAACTTTAGGATCTGATATCAGTGATTCTATTTTATTTTAATTTAAAAAGTCAAAGTGCTGACTAGAGATGCAACATAGCTGGTCTAGAGCTTGCCTGACATGCAGGAAACCCTGGGCTCTGTACCTGGCACTGCATGAACCAGGCCTGGTGTTAGATGCCCAGAACTCACAAGGTGGAGGCAGGGGAATCAGAAGTTCAGAATCGTAGAGTCATCCTCGGTGACATAGTAAGTTTAAGGGTAACTGGAGATACAGGAGACCCTGTTTGGTGGGGGGAGAAGGCAAAAGTAAAATTTCCTTACCATAGGGGCCTGAGAGTGTCACAGACCCCTCTTGGTCAGGGCCACATTCAAGTTAACTTGCACCTTGGTTGGCAGTGAGCTCTGCTGAGAAGCTGCAGCAGAAGCAAAGATTTCTGAGTCTTGTGCACAATGGTTCATCCCTGCAGCAGTTGCCTATTCTTGTGGAGAGAACTGAGACAGCAAGGTAATGTGTGCTGCTGCCTCCTGTTTGCTATAGCTGGCTTTCTAAGTGCCTCCACCCTGTGAGTTCATCCAGGGGGCTTTTCCTCAACTTTGTGAGATCTTCCTGCCAGGTCTTAGGCGACCTTTCTGTTAGCCCCTGACTTAGATTCTGAACATACAAATGGTCATCTGAATTCACCCATTATTTACAGAACTGAAAGCATTTGCCAGAAACCATAAGGAGTGGGCAAGCTCAGAGACAAATGCTCCATGCACCCCATTAGCATCTGCGGTGGGAAGTACACAGATGGTGGACTTCTACTCATCAGACATCTGATAGGACCTACTGTGTGCCTGACACTGTGCAAAGCTCTGAAGACAGAGATGATGAGGCCCGGTTATTATCTGCATAAAATGTGATGGACTTGTGAGAACCGCTTAGTGCCAAATGGAATAGTGCTGTTTTGATGGCAAGGACCAAAGGATGGAGAAACTGTTTCTGGGATGGTTTGGCCAATTAGTAGCTTTTTGCTCTTAGTCAGAGTATTTACCCTAAACCAGGTGGTGGTGGCACATGCCTTTATTCCCAGCACTTGGGAAGCAGAGGCAGGCAGTTCTCTGTGAGTTCGAGGCCAGCCTGGTCCAAAGCTACAGAGAAACCCTGTCAAAAAAAAAGTTTACCCTATTTCTCAACTAATCTATAAAGCAGAGCTATAACAAGTTAATCCACACAAAGTACATAAACTGGGTTTAGTTAACTAAAGTAAGCAGCATCTGTCCTTGTGTGCTCCCTCTCTCCCCTCCCCAGAATTATGGTGAGTAGAGGACACAGCCTGAGTTGGTGTGCTGGAGTAGGGTGCTGTCCATGGGGTAGGGGGTCTCCATGAGAGTAGCATGCAAGTTATTTGTGGATAATTCCACCAATTCAGAGAGGTTGGAGAGCTGTGCTCAGTACCCAGGGTCCTAAGGAGTTTGGGCCCAAGTAATGGAATACAGAATAACACTCCTTCCTGGACTTTCAAAAGGACATTTTTGACAGAGGAGGGAGAGACTGGGTGCAGCAGAGAATCCAGAAAGCTGTGACAGAATTCCAGGGGGCTGCCTAAACCAGAACCACACTTACCAACTCTCTCAACATGTAGAGGCTAAGGGAGATTCAGGTAGGGCTTTTGTTGGTAGAATGTTGGTTTGAGCCCTAATTTGTCCCATGTAGCCATAAATCTTAATATTCTGACATCATATTCATCCTTCTGACCTCAAAACTGATCCAGACAGACGGACACATGGCTTTGGATGGGATTGAGTGGTTGTTTGAACCTTCTTGCTCATGGACACCAGTGGGCAGCTGTGGAGCCTTTTGAATAGGAAATTGCCTCATGGAGTCGGGAGCCTGCCAAAGAGGGACCCAATATTTAAAATCACAACAGTGGAAATTGCCTTAGTGTTGACTGCATATAAAGATACGCTGACTGTCTTGAGAGCTGAAATGGAGTCTATTCAAGTCCATCTGCTGGTGGGATTCTTTGGCAAAAATGATCTCATGTAATCTTTGCAGTCTTGTCAAGTAAATATCACTATCCCATTTATCATGAAGAAGGCTCAAAAATTGCAGGTCCCATAACATGGTCAGATGGCTTACAAATGTCAGACCATGGACCATGCTTAGTGTTGCATGAGCCTCAATTTATAAAATAAACATAATAAAACAAACCCCAAGGGAGTAATGGTTTCTTTTAAAGTTTGTTAGTTTTGTGTATGGATGTGTATATTTGGAGTGCTTGCTCAAGTGTGGTGTGTGTAAGGACAACTGTCCATGTTGCCTGCCTCCCTCTGTTGCTCTCCACTTTACATTTTGCGACAGGGTAACCCCAGAGCTTGCTGTGGACAGACCCCCAGGACACACATGTCTCTGACTCCTTAGCCCCTCCCCCGCCCTCGTGCTGGGCTACAGGTGTCTACCAGCTCACCTGACCTTTCCATATGTGCTGGGGATCCACACTCAGGTCCTCATCCTGTGGCAGGCACTTGACCACTGAGCCATCTACTTGGCCACATCTGTGTCTCTTCTAGTCAATGTCCCTCTGCCTCTCCCTCTGTGGACATCCTTCACAGTTTCTTCCCAGTTGTCTCAATGATATCTGTCCTAGCTGCTTTTCCTTTTGATCCTGGACACAATCCTGGATCATGCTTTGCATTTAGTCTCTTTGCCTCCATTAATCCAGGATAGCTTTACTTTGTCTTCTGTGACAGTTATGTTTTTTAAGTGTACAGGACAGTTCTGTAGCCACATATTATGTCCCTCAATTGGTTTTACCTGATTTTTCCTTGTGATTAGATTTTACCTCTGCCCTTTTGGCAGTAATACTAAATAACTGATAGCATGCCTGCCTTTAATACATCCTCGGAGAAGAAATCTGATTTAAGTTTATCCCATTATTAGTGTTGTTCACTCAGGTCTTTGGGTGAAGTGGTGTTCACCCCTTTCTTTTCTGTTAAGCTGCTGTCTTTCCCTTTGTAACTAACAGTAATGGGAGTGAGATGGCTGAGACTGTGAATGTACCACTCCTCTTGGACTTTTGCTCTGCAGTTTTAAGGTGAATTAATGATTCATCCTTGCATTAACTATTATTGTAATGGTTGTAAAACTTTTCTATATCAATTATTCCTTTTATGTTTATTAATTATGACATCCCAGTATAAGGAGGCGATTTCCCTACTTCCCTATTTATTACTCAGTATATATTCATGGATTTTTATTTTATTCAGTGTATTATAATCGAATGTGGTCATTCATTTTAATGCTCACGTTATCTCTAACTGGTGGGGACCCTGTCAAGTGGCTCCGATGTCCTTTTCCATGTCCCCATCACTCTGACTTTGTAGGACCCCTAAGTCACCTTACTTCCTGGCCCAAATGGGTACTTAGTTCCCAGTTGTTCTTTCCTTGTCCTGACCCTGTAATTTGCCACTTTTTCAGGAAGCCTGATTTCTCTTAAAAAGGATTTAGGATCAGAGATCTGTACAGTAAGGGAACTCACTGATGCTGGGGTGGGGGTGGGGTCACTGCTTCCAGGCAGTTTTGCACTGGCTTAAGCAGCCTGCATGTGTGGGTATGGGACTGTAATTTCCCATCATGCCTTGGCCTCTGGTCTGATGTTTGCGGGGCTGTTCTTTGCTTCCCCAGTTCCTTGTTTATGTTTCCTACACCAGCAGTGGGACTCTAGCTTCCAACAATGTTAAAGTACTTTTCCATCTGCACAGTCACAACAGTGCACACAGAACCTTCAGAACTGACACACATTCTGTGGAGGAAAAGGGCCTACTAAGTAATGTAAGATGTTTTGTAGTTCTTTTTCTGTTTGGTTTTGTTTTTTCAAGAACAAAGACAATTACCATTATTTAGAATTACTTAAGATTATAATCCCAGAAAACAGATTCACACGATCTTTTTCTTTTCTTTTCTTTTCTTGAAAATCTGTCCCTGCTTCGTTTTTAACAAGAGATTGCTGAACCAGAGTATGGTGTCAAAGACCACTAGGACTAGCTCCTTCTTGCTCCTTTAAACACTTAGATTTGTATTTGAAGTAAGTTTTGCCTTTTTTATGTGTATATTTTATATTTAGCTTACACAAATAGAATCATACAAATGTATGATTGCCTGTGTTTGGCATCTCTTATTTAGTATTATTCCTGAGGCTCCGTTCATGTTGTGAATGTCATTACTATTTCCCTGCTATGAAATGTGTGCATCAGTCACTTCTCTGTTGCTGTGGTAACTCTGCAATCATGGAAACTTAGAGAAGAAAGGATTTATCTGTGCAAACAGTTCCAGAGGGACAAGAGTCAGTTGTGGCAGAAAGGCATGGCAGCAAGTGTCAGGCATGGTGACAGGAACAGGAAGCTAAGGCCTTAAATTTTGAATTGCAAGCATGAAACGGAGAGAATGAACATTCTTAACTCTCAAAGCTCACCTCTAGTGACTTATTTCTTACAGCAAGGCCACACCTCTAAAACCTTCCAAAACAGCACCATCGATTGAGGGCCAAGTGATCCAATGCCCTAAACTTATGGGGTGTCTCATTCAAATACGAACTATCTCATTTCCTGTGAGTTCTGGGTAATGAACCAGAGCTTCGTACAAGCAGGGGAAGCATTGCACCTCTGTACTACATTCCTAACCACTATAAAGTATTCTGCATGGACTACATTTTTTCCTGTTACACTAATGCCAAATCTTTCTTTAATAATATTTACTTTGGTGTGGAGGAACCAGGGTCTTGTGTACTATCACAGAGCTATACTTCCATTTTTTGGTAAGTGATGTACTATGAACACTCTGTGCATGCCTTTTGATGCAGATAAGCAAGCGTCAGTTTGGGGCACTTGTGTTTCCTGGCATATGTATATTAAGTATAAATATATAAAATAGCTCTAAAAGCTATTGCCAGATTATTTTTTTAGAGCAACTGTTGAATTTCACTTCTGACAACAGTGTGAGACTTCAGCTCTCACACATCTTCCCCAGCACTTGGTCTTGTTGGTTTCTTTAATTTTCGTGTGTGTGGTGATTGGGGCAAGAGTTAGATTTTTGAGAAGAATTCTCTACAGCGGTAGCTCTCAGTCTGAGGGACACAGCTTCTTTGCTTTTGGACAGTTCGTTCACAGGAGTCACCTAAGACCATTGGGAAACACAGAGATTTACAGTACGATTCATAACAGTAGCAAAATTACAGTTATGAAGTAGCAACGAAAATAATTTTATGGTTGGGGTCACCGCAGCATGAGGTATTAAAGTATCATAGCACTAGGAAGGTTGAGAACCACCGCTCTACAGTGTTTGCCTGTCCCAAAGGTATTGATTACTTTGAGTTTAACCAAACTGGCTGTCTTCTGCACATGGCTTCTTCCATGTTGTTCCCAAGGGTGTGATGGCATACTTTTGCTGAACCCAGATGTATTGTTATATTAGGTTCTTTCAATCTGCAAGGATCAGAGATATTTCATATCATAAGGATTGTGGCGGACTTTGGCGCAAAGGGGAAAGCAGATGAAGTAAGTATCTTATGAAAGATCAACAGGAAAGTCATTCAGGACAAATGCAACACAGAAACCCAGACCCTGGGCCCAGGACAGGATCTGTCGCTTCTTCCTGTAGAGGTCTCATACTGCTCTTTCTTGCAGCTTCTGCCCTCATTATGTTAATCTTTCCAGTAGGGGACTCCTCTCTAAAGCCTGTTTTCACAAGCTGCAGTTAGCCCCTAAACTAGATATCTTATGTCTTGGAAGCGTATCTTTAGAAAGGAATGAAGAGTAGAGTCTTTTTCTGTAGATGGCAAGGTGCTTGTGTGCGTGCGGTAGGCTGGACAGGTTGTGGATGTGTGAGATGGGTCTGGTGGTTAGTATCCCATTTTCAGAGGCAAAGGGGGTTTGCCAGCTGCCACTGGCTAGGGAGCAAGAGTGTCAGGTTTTCTAGGCCCTTCTGCATTTTCTGCTACCCCATACTAAGTGGTGAGAGTATTGGAAATTCAGAGGAGATTTGATTAAAGCAAATTATAGCTAAGGTGAGAGGTGAAGGAAGCCAGGCCTCCCATGAGCTGAGGTGATCCATGGGGCAGTATATTTTAGACTATGTCTGTGTGTCTCTTGGGTATGGGTATGGACTGGAAATACAGACACAGGGAGGGGACTTGTCCTGTAGAGCTAAAGGTCATAGGAAAGGAGAGACTGAGTGTGGGGGACAGGTAGAAGATTTTAGTGCCATGACAATGTAGAACTTAAAAAAACTCAAGTGCAGTGCAGTGAGAAAAAAACAGTGGAGTCATGTAGGGGGTTCTTAAAGGACGGGGCTGGAGCAGGAAGGACTTAATAGCATTCCAGTCTACTTTGAGACTCCCTGAGAAGCAGAGTTAATAGGCTCTGAGTCTAAGTAGATGCAAGGCAGGAAAGAAACCAACTGAGGCAGAGCCTCGCAGTCTGAGGAAGGTGTCCTGAGAATGTCAGCTCTCACCTAGGCGACCCTGGCTCTCCTGCCCACCCTGCCATACAGACCTCCCAGGTGTAGTTCTTTGGTGAGTCAGTTCCTCCAGTAGTCTATTGGATGATGGAGGGACTGAGGTAGGTAACACAGCAATGCTGGTGAATAGGCATCCCTAGTGGGAAGGACCATTACACAGAGCACCCTGGTGGAGTAGCCAGCTGGGGTTGGGAGTTGATGTTTGCACAGTTCTCCAGGGCTTACCAAGTAGACAGTGGGAGACAGGAAATCCCAGTCAAGGAAAGTAGAATGCATGTGAGCTTGAAATGACATGATGTCCTTAGAGAAAATGTGCATCGTGAATGGAAAAGGGAATCCATTATGTGGGGCTGAGAGATTATGAGAGGTGGAAGTGGACCACCTCATGCTGACCTAGTAAGTCGTGCTTTGTAGTTTCGACCTGCCCTCCCAATAGAGTGGCAAGCGGCACTGAGGAGGGTTTTCATCAGGGGTCTGATTTTTGTATAAGGTGGGGGGGCCCTTTGTCCTCCAGCACTTCTGTAAGGCAGACAAGACACACTGTCACCTTTAATATCTGAGAACATTCAGGTCCCGGAGGTTAAAATCTTGCCAGAGGTCTCAGGACCTAGAAAGTAAAGGGCCTAGAAGTGACTTGGCTTCCTTGCTTGGGATAGCCATTCTTAATAGTCTTCTAGAAAGCTGCCTGCTGCTGGGTGCAGGGTAGGCACTGGTAGGAGCAAGGTGAAGCAAATGGCCATTTATATGCTCTCACTGAAGGAGTGTGGTGTTCAGGGTCCCCACCTCTATGCTGGAGCACAGAGAAGGAGAGGCTGTAGTGAAAGGGGAGAGCAGGCCTGCTTTTTGTCCCACCCGGCTCCCACA
>LOJH01026944.1:1794-14319 GCA_001685095.1 Ellobius talpinus
ACACAGGCAGAGGTTCACATAAGCACAGATGAAACAAAATAAATCTTAAAACAAAGCAAACAACTTCTGTTTGCTTTTCTAGTCTTTAGGGAGTATCTGAACAGCCTAGGAACACACGCTTACTCCCTATTTTAAGTTATTCACAAAGTCTGTTTGCAGAGTCCAGAATATGGAGTCTGGTCAGGGTAACAAAAATGCAGTTTGAGAGCATTTGCTTACTTTATCACGTCTTAGTGTCTTCATCTGTGGCTACAGATTGAACTCATCAGTTACAGAAAGAATAAATGATTTATCATATAAGCGGTTAGCCCCACCTACGTCATCAAATGCGCTCATTGACATAAATTATTGTTGGGAGATGGTATCTGTATTGGAAACAGAGAATTCCTTCCCTCTCCAGGCTTTCCGCATACACCATCTTTCTCACTTCAGTTCTGATAGTCAAGGGATGGATACAGTTGAAAGACTATTCATTGTATAAATGGACAACATGACCACTCCATGGTATGGTTGAGGGGAAGGTTTTTTTTTTTATCGTAGATATGAGGGAGAGAACAGCCAGTGGCATCTGGAAGAATCCAGAGTGGAAATCTAAAGAAGTAGAGTAAATATGGCCAGCAGACTGAACTTGACTATAAAGGGGGAGGTGCAGAGAAGAGAAAGACTGTGTTGACAAAGGGAGGAAGGCGGAAGAGAAAACACAGCTGAAATAGCTAAGATATAAGGAGAAAGAGAAACTGGAGGAGGGAAGTTCCTGAGCTGGATGGAGTTTAGTATAGGGGGTGGGGAGAGGCAAGAACTGTTGAGAGAGCCGGGATGCCAGCATGGACTATGAAATGTGTAACAGGTCCTTGTGATACTGAGGAGCCTGGAGACCAGCATGCACTTCGGTATGCTAATAGCCATTTGTCCCTTCTCCCAGTGATACAGGACATGACTCCCTTTGGTAGAAGGAATCTAGCTTCACAAGTTCTTGAGGAAGACTGGCTTTTTCTAACCACCATAATTTGAGAAAATGTAGTTTCCCTTGGACCTGACATCCATGTAGTTTTTCTGTGTTTCTGTGAACCTTTGCTCATGACAGTCTGACTGGCAAGATGGAGCATTGAACTATGGTCATTAATTAAATACATTAACCTGAAAGTGGGTGAAGCCGTTGAAACAAACCTGTTCAAGTGGTCCTTCACAGGATTTCACTGGTGCACACTATTTTGTCCAGTGTTTCATGAGCTTATTCTTTTAATTGTTTCAAAGTTTTACACATGTGTATTATTATGCCTCCATGGATGACAGTTTCTTTAAAACCATAAACTGTAACTTTCTTTCCTATTTGCCTATGGAACTTAGAAAACGTTGATTCCCCTAACAGATGTTTAATAAATGCTGGCTGGCTGAAAAAAATACAGATTCTAAATTGTTTCAGACATTTCCTGCTTCTTTTTGGTCTGTAAGTATATATAGTGCATTCATTTATACCCAGTTTGGTTTTGCTTTTTTTAAGTAAAATAAGGCTATATTCACCTCCAGCCAGATAAAGTGTCCAAGAGAATCACTGCCAGTAGCATGCATACTTGATTTGAAATTTAACGCTGTTTAAACAAAAATTCCAAGACAGATATTGGCCAAAGCTTTCTAACTGTTGAAGCTCAACCAGCATTTCTCCATACTCAGTGAGCTCGGAGAGCTTTGGCCAGAGCACTTTCCTCAGGGGTGACGTGCTAAAAGAGCCAATACAAAACAAACAATGATGTGAAAAATGAAGGGAGATTATAAAGTGAGCATCACTTTGTAATCAAGAGAAATCATTATCATACTGCCCGCTATTGTGTGTTAGCCGCATGATTCTCTGAGACAGGGACATCCTGACTATGGAGCCCTTTGGAGTTCCCTTCCTTGTGCCTCTATGATCTGTGTGATAATGAAAAGTAGTAAACAACTTTGGAATTCTGTATTATGACTGGCTGGATGCCATCCTCCACCTGGGATCAGTATTTACAAAACAAGGAAGCCATGGCCAGAAAACAACACTCCAGCTCTTAGTATTTCAACGGATCTCTTCATTTGTGGGTAATCTGCTTTACCATATTTTGTTAACTTGGATTTATGCAAAACTTCAGTGAGTGCGCACGTGTCTGGAAGGCTGATGTTTGAATGATCGGGACAGGAGATACACATGGCGTAGTCGGTTTCTTGGGGAAAAGTCATGCTCTAGAGAGCCACAGTATGTATACCGCTGAATCTGCAATGGAAGTTGGAGAAGGGCACGCACTCTTGAGTTTGACAATGTCATTTCTTTCTGCGGAGACAGAGATGAGCTGGTAAGACATAACTGTTTTCTCTTGGGTGACTGTCTTGGACAGGATAGTAAAATATTTTCCTCCTTGGATTCCCACCCATCATCAATTTAATATAACTTGTTTCATTAGAGCAGTGCTTATCAACTTTCCTAATGCTGCAACCCATTAATACAGATCCTCATGTTGCAGTGACCCTCATTCATAAAAGCATTTATTCGCTATTTTATAATCACAATTTTGCTATGGTTATGAATCATAATGTGAATATCTGGTATATGAATATCTGTGACCTTTCAGCAATGGTGTTTTCTGATGCTTCTTCTTCATCCAAAGACGGAAGAAAGAGTGGGTTTTTTTTAGAAAGCTAATGTCAATGTAACTGGTTTAGTTGTGAGCTCTTAAAATTGGTGGTAGTTGTTAAGCCCCTATACACATCAGACAAAAGACAGAAAGGGGAACCTTGGACAGAACAGTGTGTAATGTGCCAAGTAGAACCTCTAACAGCTTGGGGTCAGGGGAGGGAGGAGCCCGACTATCCGCACAAGAGCCAGTGCACTCTGTCAAGTTGAAAGGCCACCAGTGGGATAACTGTCCAGCCCCCAATCAGATCTTCACAAAGAGGTGCGAGCAGAACCTTACCACTGTGCTGGCACATTCTACAGATACAACTGAAAAGGAACTAATTGCTGCCATAAAACTCTGGCCTCACAGGAATTGCTGGGCCCCCATAAACCCTGGGAAGTGACAGCCAGGTGTCAGTGATGCTGTAGAATGGGCCTTGGCCATCCAATTGCAGCAGATTGTTGAGAATGACTGGGAGACACTTCTTCATGTTGGTCCCCTTAGCCCGGTCTAGGCAGACAATACCTGCTGTCTTATGTCTTGGGTGCGCCCCGTTATTCCAATGGAAAAGAAAACGTGACTCCCACTCAGCTGGCTCTGCTAGAGGCGATGGTGGGCGGGCAGTTCACGACACGAAGAGGCTTGTAGATTTGCTCCAAACTTGGCTGAAGAGAATCACAGTGATGTCCTGTTGAACGGGTGATAGACCGACTCTGTGAAGGTGACAAGTTCCTCAGCTAGGCTGTAAATGCCCTAACTGTACAGGCTGATGGTGAACTGTACAGGCTGATGGTGAACTGTGCAGGCTGATGGTGAACTGTGCAGGCTGATGGTGAACTGTAAACGTCCAAAACTAAAATTTAAGCAGCAAGATCTTGGTGCAGAACTCATCGGGACAGCCTGGAGGTACGGTGATGAACTCTGTGGGCTGGCAGAGCAAAGGGAAAGTACAGGTGTGATTATTTACATAAACTGAATGAAAACACGCTGTAGGGTTCAGGCAGTAACCTCTACAATCCATAATACCCTTTCGCACTAACTGTTCACACAGAGCAGGGAGGGTCTGACGCCTTTATTCAGCACAGGAACAAAGTGTATCATAAACTTTTAATGGAACAGTAAACCTAAACTTCTTCTTTACCCTCTCTCTCTCTCTTTCTCTCTCATACAAAATGTTATGACTTGACAGTTTTAGCATTTTGGGGTCCAACATTTTCCTCTAACAACCTATGGCATCAGGATCTTTGATTCTATCACTTTCTCCAAAAATTAACACCCTCAGACCCCACAAACACATCTTCTTTGTTTACTGTTTAGTTAATTTGGGGACAGTGAGCCATAGTTCTAAGGCTACCCTGCCTCCCATGTAGATTTGTGAGACGTGACATTTTGGTTCATTAGTATTGTGCAAATAGTGATAGTTTGGGCCAGCTGGAAACACTTCAATAATCACTAGTGATATTCATGTGTAGATTTCAGGCTGCCTTTGAACTACTCACGCTCCAATCTCAGCCTCTTTAGCGCCACACCCAGCTCACTCTACTTTCAGAAATGAAAATGTCATTTCAGTCAGAGAAAAGAAGGTAAATACTGCTGGACTGCTGTTTCTTAAAGTGTTTGGCATTCATGAGAAAACCTCACAGGAAGTTCAAAGCGGTGTGGTGCTCTTCCTTAGACTCCCTGTCTGGCATGTCTCTTCCCACTATGGCACTCATGTTCTTTTCTGTAGGACAAGGAAAACTGATCGTTTTACATATTTGCCTCAGGGTTCATGCTAGTGAGTGGAAGCTGAGAGCTTTATTTTAGTGTGATCCATACCTGTTTCTGTGTCCTAAAGATGTTCCTAGCTTTTTTAACATGGTTTGCTAAATAAATATGGGAACTGGCACAGAAACTTCCCTTCCCTCCCTTTCTGTTCCATTCCCATCCCTTTCCTCCCTTCTTATCTCTCCCCTCCCCCTTTTCTCTTTTTCTTTTCTTCTTCCCTTCTCTCTGTCCTCACTTTCCTTCTTTTTCTCCTTTTTTGGTTGTGGTACCAACACGACAAAAATAGCAAGAACTAAAATCTAGAGTTTGCAAGTCTCCCGAATAAGGTCTGAGCTTGTTTATATGATTTCCATGGGTCCTTAAGATTATAAAAGGGTTGACTAGAGGAAATTGGATAATTAGACTAGATTATTTACAGGATTCTGTTGGGCTAAAAAAAGCGATGTAAATTTGGATTCTGGATTTTAAAATTACTTGTTCTTGATTTCTGTTTTAATGAAAGAAGAAAAAGAAAACGAACAGCAATGATGAAAAATGCAGATCACATGTCTGGTGAGCCTTTAAGAAATGTTTACTGTTATTTATATGTCTGTGTATATGGTATGCCTATGCAGCTGCCTGTGAAGGCCAGTAAAGGGCATTGGATCCTTTGGAGCTAGAGTTATAGGCAGTTGTGAGGTGCCTTATGTGGTTGCTGGGAGACAAACTCCATGTCCTCTGGAAGAGCAGCCAGTGTTCTCAATGTCTGAGCCATCTCTCCAGCCCCTGTTTAAAACGGTCGTGTCCAGTTAACCGAATTTTAACTTTTTTGACTTCATGTTATATAAAAACTGTGTGAGAACTCTAGACCCCAACTTCAGCAACATCAGGGTCAGCCTAAGAGAGAGGAAAGGAATAAACTAAATATTCCCCATTCACACTGAAAGCCCTGGACCGGGAGGGCGGTCCATTTCCCTAATCACCACCCGAAGGACAGTATTGATTGACTGTCCCTGACTGAACGTGTCAGGAGGTCCTGTGAGCTTCAGTAGGAGAGGGTTCTTCATTGCTGGGAAGAAGAATGCACTGAAGGGCTTGCTGATTAATTTTCATATAAAATTAGAATGGAAGAAAATTACAAGTCTTAACTCTCTTCATATAAAACACCCAGTGATATGCCACCTAAAGACAATGGCTAGTTGGGTTAAATAATTTATCAGTTAAGTAAGTAATTTAATTGTTTATTTTCCATCAAATTTTCCTTATGGTGTCAATAATTATGTGTTATTTATATTAAATAAGAGGGGAAGTGTTAAATGATATGCAATAGAATGAAGTAAATTTATCTTATAAAATGTATTTTTTATAACATGGCTATATCAAGGCAAAGAATCTAAACCACACCTGGTTGTCATGATCTGGGGCTCATTTCATTTGCACTGATTTCTACTATCAGGAAGAGCAGTGTACAGGATATGTAGCAGACAATTATATAAAATTTTTCAACTATGTGTAGTTTATGCATGTGTCTGTGTGTGTGCATTAATGTAGATGTGTGCACAAGAGTCCAGGTGCCTGTGGAGGCCATTGAAGAAGACATTAGACACCCTGAACGTGGAATTAAAGGAGGTTGTGAGGGTTAGTTTTACACAACAACAGACATCAGTGACAGTATTCAGATGGTGTGTTCTTGACCTCTGTACACAGTGTGGCTTCACACAAGAATAAACTAGCCTGGACCTTTTCTTCCTTCTGATGATGGTATCACTCTAGCAAGTGCCCTAAATGGTCTAAGCAAGAAAGTTCTGCGTCCACTCTCAGAAGACATCTTCTTCCTTTCCATTCCATCAAGTCATGTGACAGCCATGTGCTGTAGCCATTGTAACCAATACCTAAACTGAAACTTGAAATCGTTAATTCAAAGTTACTTCTATCACCAGTGTTCAAACCTCTCACTCTTCTCATCTCAATGTATAACAAAATGGTTTGAGCATTATTAATGGTGAGCAAGGAAATACAATCAAATTGATAGTGCATATCTGAGGGGCCAGTATAACTGTCTTAGCATGAGCAAAGATATTCTAAAGGGAGGCTCCTATGTCACTCCCCATGACTATCAGCCTATTACAGTGATCTCCAAGGAAATGGAATTTCTCCAATCTCATGGCAGGGAAGAGAGGGCTGGGTCCCTTGTGCAAGCCAGAGGGGAAGTTTGATTTCCAGAGACTTCCCACAGTGCTGACATCTTAAAACACAGACCAGACACCAGGAGTTGAGATGACGGACCAATGATGAGGGACCACACTTGACCAGGACTGTGTGCCTATGTGTGCCTCTTGCCATCTGTTTAAGAGAAAACTTTATCTCAGGACCCCAAAGATAGACTCAGGGGAGTCCACTGGATTGTGTTTCTCTTCCCAAGGTGGTCATGTTGAACAAATCCCTTCTTTCTGCTTTTCACTCTTGTCTTCTATTCAGTGCTTGTGTGGAAGATGGGTGGTCAAGCCTAACTTCTTAGGGCTACCAGGGCCCAGGCATCAATCCTAAGAAGTCTGGTAGCATTGTGACATAAAACAATGAATGGATATAAATGAATATTGTTTGCAATTTGTTTGTTTGTTTTTGTTTTTCTTTGGACAAGGATCATGAAAGTGGCACAGGTCAGCCTCAGCCAAGTCCCTGCTATCACTTTCTTAACTGCTCCATTTGATGGACTAGCTATCAATTACCAAATCCACCAAAGAGCAGCCCTCCCTCCTTGGCCAGCTGAGTTATCCCTGCTTAGGCAACGAGAGGCATACGGGAAGGAAATAAAAAGAGAAGAGAAGTATAAACCAGGAGAAATAAGAGCGGCCACTGGTCTGTCGGCAGAACTCCCAGATTAAAAGAGAGAATGGAGCCTCTGCTGTTGGAACCAGGAACTGAGTGGCCAGGTGCATGCTGAAATCTCCAAGGACATGGTAGAACCCTAGGACAGGGTTGAAAAGAAGAGACACCAACTATGGAAGAATGTTCCTGACTCTAAGTGATGATAGTGAAAAGAAAAACACAGGGTGGAGGTGACAAGCGTCAAATGGCCAGAGACTTGAAGAGAAAAAGGTGTGAAGTTCTGAGATTACAGTCAGGCATGGTTAAGGTGTCAGGTCCAAAGGAAATTCCAAAAGGCTGTCCAAATATCCAGAATTGAGCTCAGTCTGGACTGTAGGAGGATTTGTGATGGTTAGATAAAAGGCACATTCCTCAGGAACTGATTTCTTCCTTTACTGAAAGGAATCACTTCTCTTATCTCTAGAAAAGGGACATATGTCTACTCATGGTACCTTAGTATATCAAAGTTCATGCTGACCTCCAGCCCCGCTCAGTTTCACAAGTACCTGTTACACATTTCCACACCAGCATCCTAGCCCTTCTTACCACCTACCCTAAACTCCCTCCAGCTCACAAGCTCCCTTCCCCCAAGCTACTCCTTATCCTTATACCCCTGCTATTCTTGCAATGTCCCTCCTTTGCTTGGCTCCTGCATCACTTGCTATGCTTTCTCTGTCTTTATCCCCTGTTATTCTCTCCTATCTCACAGATAGCCCTCGCCATGTTCAGTCCACTCCTTTCTCACTCTGCTCTGGACTCTTCCCGATGCCTCTGGCTGTTATCTCTCTCATATCTACAATAAAAACCTTCCCCTCAACCACACTATGAGGCAGTCAAGTTATCAGTTTATACACAGGACACCATCTAACATATGATTCTGAGACCTTATGATGATGGATAATGTTAGTTACCCCTTTTTAAAAACGGCGTAAGAAGGTGCTGGAGAGACGGCTTAGTGGTTATGAACACTGACTGCTCTTCCAGAGGACCCAGGTTCAATTCCCAGTGCCCACATAGAGACTCACAACTCTCTGTGACTCCAGGCTAAGGGGATCTGATGTCCTCTTCTAAGTTCATTAGCACCAGGCCCACTCATGGTGCACAGACATACATTTGTTGTGTAACAGTTTCCTTTAAGATTGAAACATTCCAGTAGGGAAGCTTCTTAATCAGGAAGGCAAACTACTCTAAATAGCTTCAGGAAGTCCCTGAAACTGACCAGATTCACAAGACCCTTTCCTTCTGGAGTAAAGAAGCCAAGTTGTTGAGAGTCATTCTTCCAAGAGAAGCTGCAAATACTTGAGATCATATCGCCTGCCTAGAAGAAGCAGAAACTTGCCCAGCTTCCTGGAAAAAGTCTAGATCATCTGAGTCACTTGAAAAAAGACACTCTCTGACCTGTTGAGTTGTGTGCAGACTGTGCAGTGCGCTCCAAGTTCCAAGTTTTTGTGAGCTGTTACCAACACTGTGAAGGGCTTTGGTGATGCAGCTGTCTTTGAATTATTTCTGTTTCTTTAAATAACCCCTCACCCATATTCCTGTAAGTAACACTAATAAAACTCATGGTTTACCAAGTTGGTAGTATTCATACTTTGATCTCTGATGGACTCCTTGTCTGGGGTGTGTAGACATGTGTGTTTTCCCAGGAGAAGTTTTGTCACACCAGAACATGCAGGCAAACACTCATATAAAAATAATAGAATATATCTAAACAAGTTAAAAGAAAAATAAAAGGATTTAAGGAAGACAACTTCCTTTTAGGATCTCAAGATTGAAGAGAGTACAAAGAATCAGGTTTTTTTTATTAAAATCAAAGGAAAATTCAAAGGACTTGGCCTCTAGGTCTTGGGAGAAGAATGCCATTCACAGATAATGGGTGGATGAGGTTGTCACAGACTGTTTGATTTCTGAATTCTTCTTTAGGAAATCATAGTTAGAAACCAGGAAAAATATGAGTTGAGGAGACAAAAAAAGAAGAAACCTAAGATTAAGAAAAGAAAAACAAAACATGATATGTAAATGTCATAAAAATGAATAATTAGCACATGTGCTATTGGATACTATCTACAATCAACTCAATGAGTTCCATTTCTAAAGAGGGAAGATTCTTTTCAGAGATCGCCCATGCTTCATCATGATAAGGCCAGGGTAGCTATGAAAGCTCTGTGGTGGTAGAAGCTTGCTGATTGACTGCTCACATCTTGATGGATGGAGAGCAGAGATCAAGACCTGAAGCAAGGCTGCATCCTCAAGGCATGCCCCAGGGACCTATGTCTTCTAGATGTGTCTCATGTACTCAAGAGTCCTCAGCTCTTGCTTTATGCTTGCCTTCAAAAACAGCACCCCACAAACAATGTCAAGTTTTGCTGCAGGCTCAAGATGCATCCAAGTGTCTCTTCACTAGGACTGAATTAACTCTGGGTAAAACCTGGTTATTCAGTAGGAACTTAGTAAGCATGCTTGAATGTGGAAGACACTCCCCTATGGGCCCTGTTTGAGTGTGGAGGCTCTTGCATAGGCCCTCCATTCAATATTCCTCTTCTAGGATTCTCTCTTTAAATCAAAGGTTTGTGTGTGTTTTTTTTTGATTCTGTCTGTATTCTTTTACCCTTGATGTTTTGATGGTTGGACCTTAGTCTCCAGGTACCAATGATATTGTCCTGACACAGCTGTGTTTGGTATCTCTTTAAATTGCTTTAATTTATTCAATAGCTACCATGTTGTCTGCACCTACTTTGTCAACCTTTCCATAGCTTTTAATCACAAAATGCACATTTTCTATGTTCTGTGTTCAATATTATGCTCTGGAGCCTCCATGTAACTCCATCTACAGAGGCAACTCTACCGTAGCATGGATGTAAGGCTGCCTCCTGATCCCTCCCTCTAAATTTGCCCATTGTGTTGGAACTAAGTCTCATTTGAATTATAAACAAATAACTATTTATTTGTGGTTTTGAGTAAAAATATATTGAGAAACCTTTTTTGTTGCAGAATATTTGTTTAATGATGCAAAAATGTGTTGCATTTGTTTAACTATGTAAAAATATGTTGTATTTGTTTGACTATATAAAGATGTGTTGCTGTTTCACCTTGCCTCCCTGAGGCACCTGATTGGTCTAATAAAATGTTGAATGGCCAATAGTGAGGTAGGAGGTATAGACAGAGTTTCTAGTCAAGGAGACTAAGTAGGAGGAGGAATTTAAGCTCAAAGAAAAAAAAGGAAGAAAGGAAAAGAGACAACAGGAAGATGCCTGGTGCCAGACAGACAGACACACATAGGAAGCAGGAAAGTAAGACATAAAGAATGAAAGAAAGGTAAAAAGCCCTGAGGCAAAACATAGATGAATAGAAACAGGTTAAGTTAAGTGGGCAGAGCATTCATAATTAATAATAAGTCTCTGTGTCTTTATTTGGGAGCTGGTTGGCAGCCCAAAGAAAATTCTAAGTACTCTTTTTTTCTTCTCCATATTTAAACAGCTTGCAACAAAAATCATTAGCAAGTACCTTACAGACATGCACAGTATCAGTAAACTTTACCTCACCAGTTCATTGGCTGGATAGGCAGGTAGATAAATACTCCAGATTCCCAAATTATACTCTCTTAGCTGGTACAATGAAATGGAAGAAACTGGAAGATGAATTTGCTCTGTGTGTCTGCAGAAGACCTGTGTATATACAATACACACTAACCAGCACATAAGCATGTTCTGAGAAGATGACAAATTCACCTATGCTACCAACTTCATCACTGAATTGTCATAGTAGAAAGACCACAGCAGAGATGAGGGTCTATTTTTAGCAGCTAAAACCATTGATTTTTTTCAGAGCAACACACCCAGTAGAGCTATAGATAATGGGAAAGAAGAGGTTTCTAGGAATGTCTTTTCTACCCATCAGTTTCCCTATGTCAGAGTAACATCAAGGCCATTCTGCAGTCCCAGGGGTGAAAAGAAGGTGGACAACCAATGAATCAATCTCTTTATTCCCTTCCCCTTTCCTGTGATCTAGGAAGCTGTATCAGTGAGTGATGATTTCAGGAGACACCACAACCCAAAGCAAACAGTGGGAAAAGCTCCTTGCAGAAAAGGCATTCTGGAAAAGAGATGCCTCAGACAACTAGTTTTATTTCTGTTGACCGAGGCAACAGAAAAAGCAGCTTCTCATTGTGCTTGCTGTTTCAGAGGGTTAAGTCTATCATGGGCCTAGTGGTGGTGCTGCATACCTTTAAATCCAGCAGTTGGGAGGCAGAGACAGGCTGATCTCTGTGAGTTCAAGACTAGTCTGGTCTACAGAACAAGTTCCAGGACAGCCAAGGTTACACAGAGAGACCCTGTCTCAAAAAGAAAAACCAAACAAACAAAGGAACAGGGTATCATGGGAAGACAGCATGGCAGCCAGCAACAGACACATTGACTAGGGTTGCTGAGAGCTCAGATTATGATTCACAGTGCGGTGGAGGGGGGACGACAGAGCGCATTGCTGGGAATGGTGAGAATCTTTTGAAACCTTGATGCTGGAACCCAGTAGAACCCAGTAACACACCTACTCCAACAAGGCCCCACCTCCTAATTCTTCCCAAACACTTCCACCCTATGAGTTTATGAACACCTTTCTTATTTAAACCACCAATCCCAGAAGGCAACCAATGCTCTCAACTGTTTATTGCAGACACTAAGGTTTATAGAAAGTAGAGCTTACAAGAAAAACTCATGTGTTGGCCATAGTCAACATAGTATGGATTGGGTTTTAAAATGCTTTACACTCAAGGCAACTATACTTCAGAGAATGCTGATATACTTTGTCTCGGGCTCTTAACAAAATCAGGGCTGGTTTAGACTTGTTTAGGTGGAGTGTTTGAGGGTTCATTTAGTTTCTCTAGGACCCAACCAGCAAACAGCCCATTTCCTTTGTTTTATCCGACTTAGGCATGCAAGCTTAGAAAAGGAGTGGAGATCAAAACAACTTACACTAAATGAAAAGTAGATTTAAATAATTGTTCATCTTAAACCAAACAAATTAGTCTGAAATTGGCTTAGGAAACTGATTCAAGTAATTATTCATCTCGAACAAAGTCACCGTCAGAACAAAATGCTCACTTGCTTGTACTTCTCATCTGCAAAAGTCACACTATTAAGAAAATGCCACACTAGTTTAGAGACCTCGTTACCTGTTTTAACTCCTCCAAAATGAGACAATCATATAAAAAATTACAAAAATTCACGTGTGTGTGTGTGTGTGTGTGTGTGAGAGAGAGAGAGAGAGAGAGAGAGAG
>LOJH01026945.1:8171-18221 GCA_001685095.1 Ellobius talpinus
GCGCGCGCGCGCGCGCGCGCGCTCGTGCGCCTGTCTGTCTGTCTCCCACTCCAGCCCATTTCTCTCCTCTGGGAGAAAACACAGTAGTCTTCCTTCCCTCTTAGACTTTGGGATCTTTAGGGGGAAACAGTCCTCTCCCAGCGGTTGTTAGGTGAGCGCCCTTTGAGCAGGTCCAGATGACCTCAGTGTGTTCTTTCCTCCCTGAGTTTTCTTGTACAAGGTCTACATTTAAGTGACTCAAAAGTTTGTTTTGATGAAATCAGTTTTCCTTTCCAAATAAAGTGCTAAATGAGAGGTTATATGTCTAGATAGAGTCCTTCCTAGCTCTAAATTGTCTGTGAATCGAGGATAAGATACACCAAACGTGCTTTGAGAAAAAAAGCAGAGCAAGTAGCTGAATACAAAAAAATCTTTTGGGTCTGCTCCTAATGACCAACCTTCCCTGTCCAGAGCTGTTAAATCACCCCCAGTTTTGCCTTAGGCTTCTTTATGTAACAATTGTCTGATTTCTCCCAGTCCTTACTTTACAGAACCTCCTTCTGCAATCACCGGCTCAGCATGCCGAAAGCAGATGGTTAGCGGCTGGAGGACCGTGCCGACTGTTTACTGTGCTGCTGATGATAATGATGGCGGCGATAGCGACAGAAATAAAAATAAAAGAATTATGCTTATTACATGCTGGGCAGTCTTCTAAGTGTTTCACACATAAGGGTAACTCACTTAATCCTCCCATGTCTAGGAAGAAAATGACTATGATTACCTCCATTTGACATGTGGAGGCAGACATAGGTCAAGTTATTCATCCAGACTCAAACTGTCTGCCAGTTGTGGGTCAAGCAGAACATCGATGATGCATAAAAATGGGTCATTTGGGAGATTATTTACAAAATGTGAGTCTCAAGGAGGCATCAGGGGACCCAGGACCAGGTCAGTTCATATCACCCATTGGCTTTCATGGATGAGAGAGGAGCAGTCGGAATTCAAGAATTCTGTGAGAGCCCCCCCNGCATGGAGTCATCCTTGGGCAGGGACTCTCTCAGTCTCAGTACATGGTAGTCTTTCAGGGAAAGAACAGGGAGACAAGCACCCCCACACCCTGTCTGCCCTCCTTCTGCATGTTGAACATTATTTTCTTACTTTTGGCTGTGTGGATATGTGCCTGTGAGTGCTGGTGTCCAAGCCATGTCTCCCTGGAGTTGGACATGCTGGGTACCAGGTCCTCTGGATGAGCAGCATGGGCTTTTAGATTTGTATATTTTATTTATTTAGCTTATGTATATGAGTGCTCTATCTGCACATATGCCTTTATTTCAGAAGAGGACATCAGATTCCACTACAGATGGTTGTGAGCCATCATACAGTTGCTGGGAATTGAACTCAGGACCTCTGGAAGAGCAGCCAGTGCTCTTAACTGCTGAGCCATCTCTCCAGTTGTGGCCCCCACCCCTCAGTAAGTGCTCTTATTCACTGAGCGTCTCTCCAGTACTTCCTTTTACATTTTGGACAGAACCCTTTAGTGGCTGAATTTGGCAGAACTTTAAGTATCCCAAAGTGTGTTGGTGAAGTGGATACAGTCTAGCACAAGGGCAGAGAACAGTATCCTGGCACATACCAGATCCTGTGTAGTAGAGCTAGGATTCGAACCCAGGGGGCCAGTCTCACTCCAAAGTTCATTTCCCTAAACACTGTGCTGTATGTAGCGGGCACGGAAGGCACAGTGACCAGCATGAGATGGGAACGTGCTAGATAATTCAGATGAGAGCTGACTTATGTGGGTCCTGATGCAGAAGAACCGGAAGAAGCATGCTGATTTCGTCATTCACTTACTTGTCTGCGCCTCCCTTGCTCTAGGAAGGACTAGAAGCCTTTGGACTCACGTTCCTCTCCATTATTGATGGTGTATGCATCTTCACATTGGTAGAACAATATTTTGCTGATTCTGCCTCCCCCCTCAATTATTCATCCTTTCTCATTGTTGCATTGTTTTGTTGATTATTCCAAAGGATTTGGGTTATAGCTATTCTGCAATTGAAAGTTACTGAAGATTGGATTACCTCCTTTTAGATTGCTGTCTGGGAGGAGTTTACATAAATTTCGTCTGAAGCCATAATGGAATTTCACAAGCAATAACTAGTTATTTCAAGAATCAACCACCACTGGCTGGTACAAAATGTTTCAATGTTATTCTCATTTTCCACTTAGTTTCTCTTTGACAAAATGGAGAAATCCTGGGGCACCGTGCAATTGTTCGAGCGGAGGAAAATGGCACAAGGTATTTTTGGTTCCGTAGTTAAAGTAATGGAGGAATATGGGAGTGAGTCTCTCCCTGGGAAAGCAGCCTAAAGGCAGGTTTCCTATCAGAGGCTTCATCAAGGATGCAACCCACTGGGAATGCGTAGACTGAGGGACAAAGGGACAATTAGGAGGACAGCACAGCACAGTCTTAGAGCCCTGTGCCTTCACTTTCTCTTTTAGCCTTTGGCACTTGCAACATTGTCGGTGGGAATAAGAATTTTCTATCGAAGGAGACCACTTGTTCTGAAGTTCTGGAAATCCCAGAGTGATGTTTGAGAGGCAGGCAGACCATCTCAGCTTCTTCAAGCAGTGTTTCCCAGAGAGATCCAGAGGGATCACTTCCCTAAGCCTGAAAGGGCAGGTAGTTTTCTTTGAATAAAATGCCTCACGGAATGAGAACAGAATGGACGGTGTTGAACTGGAAGATCCTTCCTGCAGATTAGAACCTTAGAACTGTGAAGTACAGCCAGCAGGGGTGGCTCCATGGTCATTTCTGAGCTACGAGCTGCATTGGATGGTTGAAGAGCACAGGGCAATGGCAGTTTCAGAGGCTTGGACCACACGACCATCTTAAAGATTGCCAGGTTGCTCGAATAGCAAAGTATTGTAAGCCATGATGGTGCCGCTGAGACTCGATGTGGTCATAGACTGGCATAGATCCACAGGGCTGCTCGTTCAGAGGGGTTTCAGGCACAGGCTTGTATTTTTAGATCCCACTTTGACTATTTCCTTTATAGAGAGGAAGCTGTCAGCTGCCTCACATTCAGGCAAAGAGAGAATGACTTTAAAGCCTGTTTTTCTTGTCTTTTAAGAGTTCTTTCATAGCTGTCTTTACTCGTGGGAGAGCGAATCATTGTCAAGTTCTGAGAACCATGCTGGGACTGGTCCTCAAGCAGCCTTTCTGGGCTCAGCCCATTGGAAGTGACCAACCGTGTGAACAAAAGAAAAAGTCACCAGGAGGGGACCGCCTAGGGCTTCAGTCTTTTGTGGAGAAGGAGGGTAAACCACACCTTGAATAGCTACCAACTGTGACAGACAGGACTAAGCACCTAGTTTCGCACCTAAATTTTAGGATAGTTTCCCAGGTGCAGTCAGCATGTCGTGTCTCTCTAGCCTGTATCAGCCGAATATCAACATCTTTACTCTGGGAACTGTCTTGGAAAGGCCATTCGTCTCACTGGCCCAGCAGGGCTGGATTCCAGTGGGTGTAGCTAAGTTAGAAAATGAAAATCTTGAATTCCTAGTGTACTAGCTGATTTGGCAGAAGCCTCTTTACCGACCTTAAAAGTCCAGGGAGTGGACATCCCAGCCCTGAGGAGCTCCTAGCTCAACCCAGGTAGTTCCTAGGGGAACTAGAGGCATCACTCAGCGTCTCTGCACCTGTGTAATGATTCACTCAGAGCATGGGGCCAAATTCCTCCCAGAGGCTGCTGGGTGAGGTGGAGCGAACTAGTAGGCTAACCCTTACAAAACTATGGCCAGACAGAAGAATTAAATTTTAGTGTTCTGTATACCACAGCAGGGTGACTGCAGTCAAAATTAATTCATTACATTATTTCTGTTTGGAAATAAACAAAAGAGAAGGCTTTGGAGGTTCCCAATATAAGAAACAGTAAATGTTTCAGATGGTGGATAGGCTAATTTCTGATTTGATTATTTGCATGGTATATACGTGTGTTACATAATATCCCTCAAATATGTACAGTTATAATGTTACTTGAAAAAACAAAAAAGAGCTGGGTAGTGGTGGCCCTCAACTTTAATCCCAGCACTCAAAAGGCAGAGGCAGAAGGATCTCTGTGAGTTCGAGGCCAGCCTGGTCTCCAAAGCGAGTTTCAGTACAGCCAGGACTGTTACACAGAGAAATCCTGTCTTGAAAACAAAATAAATAAATAAATAAATAAACAAACAAACAGATATATAAATAGAATGTCCTGTCAACACCCCTTTGTTAAGTTGGGAGCGTAGACCCCAGCCCCTTGCCATCTATCCTAGCCCCCAGGCCTGAGAGTTGTATTGGGCTGGACTCCAAATCCAAGCATGCCGGGTCCTGACTGGTAAGGACCACTCCCACAGGATATTTAAGTGAACACCCAAAAGAGGAACACGTGGTCTCTTTCCTCCCCATGGTCACATTCACAGCCTCCAGGTTCCCCCTTGGGGCCACCCGAGAGCACAGGAATCCCATTAAACCTGGATATTTCTTAATTTGGCTTGTTTTGATTTGGCTTGATTGGGATTTTGCATCAGCAGAGAGCTCGCGTTAGGAAAAATTCCTAACACCTTTAACTTGACCTGTGTCCTATGATGACAGACTGCTGGACTGAACTTGTGTTCAGATGCTGGAAGGGCCTGAGGGATCCAAGGCACGGAGTGAGATGTTTGTTATTTAAGCCCTAAATTATATAGTTGTTTCCTTATTTGTGGCACACGTGACCCTGACTCACATAAGAGGGTCTATTTGTAATGTTTGTGAGACACATAAAGAATAGTTAGACATTTCATCTTATGTTAAATGATTTGAGTGCCTAGGAAGAACACTGGTAAATTACTGCTAAGGACTTTTAAACTAAAACTCTTTAGGACAGAGGTGAAAGAAGACATTTTGGTTTGTTTGTTTGGTTGGTTTTAGAGACAGAGTTTCTCTGTGCAGTTCTGGCTGTTCTAGAACTTGCTTTCTCTACCAGGCTGGCCTCAAACTCACAGAGATCCACCTGCCTCTACCTCCTGAGGGCTGAGATCACAAGTAATGTGCCACCACCAGCCAGCAAAAAAAGTCATTTTTTTTATGAGCCCACTGTCTGTGTAGATTATTATTTGAATTCTGATTTTAAAAACTGCCAAACTTCCCTTGGAGAGGTTCCTGCCATCCTTGATGGTCCTCAGCCAATATTTATGGAGATCAGGGTGGTGTCACTAGTAGGTTTTAGCAAACAGACTCCATAAGGAACACATTTCCACCTGAGCAAGGGGCAGAAGCGTACCAGGTCAGCAAGTGTGGGGAGAAGCCTGGGGTTGGAAGGCTCTGCTTTAAGATTTGGGCTGAGTGGGTGAAACAGTCGACCAGGCTGGGCGCCAAACGCTCTACTTTGTGAGGGTTTTGGTTCACAGAGAAAGCTGGAGTCATAGTCGCGCGAGGAACAAATGCTGAACTGGGTAGCTCTATCCTGTTTCGGGGAGCAAACACCACTAGCTATGCCTTCCACACCAACAGAGTGCAGATCGGCTCCATCACTTGGGCGGAGATGAACTTGAGCCCCCCCCCATCCTGCTGCTGCTTCTTTTGCTTTTTCAAATTGGATGCTGTGGGGGAGGAGGAGCTGAGATCTCTCCTGGTGCTGAGAGGCCATCTTTGGATCTTTAATGAAAGCCCCGCTGAAGCTGGCTGCTCAGCTCAGATGACTGTGTGAGCTGATCTTTTAGAAAGCAGAGACCTCTTGGGGACTCTTCGTAGAGAGATGAGGTGTCACAGGGGCTGATGGGATGAGCTGTCCATTGTCCGCTGTTGGTGGAATCGCTGATCTATACCTGGATTCAAGGCAGTGGCATTTAGTGGTCCTTCACATGCCTGCCAGAATCTACTGGACTGGAACGTACTGGTGCTGTCTGCTCCAGTGGAGCTCCTCCTCAGGGCTGTCCTCAAGGTGTTTGCAGACATTCACTCATGCCTTAGAGCTGTTTCGAAGAGTAGCGGTCATTGGTACTTCGACATTATCAGGTTTGAATTAAGTTCCAAAGCCCAACACCACAATGTCCTCTTCAACAGTTTTGTCAGTGGTTAGTTACCGTTGTGTCCAAGAGACTTGAACTAGAGACAAGCTGGGAGCAGAAAATAATGCATGAGCAAATAACGCCGGGGCTCTCTGGTAACCAGCCACACATAGCGGTGGATACCTGAAGATTTCACCCGCAGAGAGGCGCTGCGTTGCTCCCAGGTCCTTCAGCGATCCTTGCTTGTTTCCCCATGTGGAGTAGTGTCCAGAGCTACGTTTGCCTTACTAACTAGTTCTGAATACTTGCCATGCATTCAACCATCGCTTCACTTACCCTTTTGTAACTTCTGCAAGCACAGGAGTGTCGCCCTTGGGTGACCAATTATGTTTACATGAGAAGCAGCGCAGCCAACGTGCCTTGGCCCAGGAGCTTGCCTCAAATGAAGGAGAGAGAGAGAGGCTATACACATAACTGCATACTTAGGTCATTGTATATGAGTTTAGTGAGTGAGTGCAAAATACAGATTATAGGAACAGATAAGGAAGGACTTGCCAGAGGAAGGGATGTTTTGGGCTGGACCCAGTAGGATGAATAGGAATTGATTAGGTAAAGGAATATGAGGAAGCATTTGGGTCAAGAAGAATGGCACGTGTGACATTGAGGCAGCAGACCCTGAGGAGACTTGATGAGTGTTAGTTTTGACTACTGCCTTTACAATGAATGACTTAGACTTTAGTACCATTGGGCCAAACCTAATTTGCATCTGAAACTAGGGTCTGGACTCTATGTAGGGAGCGGGTCAGAGAAGGAGAGTGCACAGACTCAGAGTCAGTGCAGCATGAGGTGAAATGTTCGACTTTAAAAAGGCTTGTATTTTCTCTTTGGGAATTAGAGCCAATATATTTTGAGCATATTCTTAACTCTTCCCCCAACTCCGTGATGAAAGGTTCTTAACCTCTGTAGAGGAGAGAGGGGAAGTGGAGAGAGGCAAGAGGTGAGGCGGGGTCTGGAGACTAGTCAGGTCCAGATGTGAGGCAACAAAGGGGTCTCAGAAGCCGGGCTTCAGCTGGAGATCATGATACGTGGGGGTTCTAGGGACACGGATGGTGGGGGTGAGAGATGAACCTGAAGGCTTTGCTGTGGCTTTGTCCATATCTCAGTGGAGGTGTTCGACCATCGTATTTCTATTGGGCACACACTGCTGGATAGACAACCTAATGCTTTATTCTAAATTTGTTCTTTCAGTGGAATATGTTTGTGGATTTCACTTACAGATTGCTCACCATCAATATTTGCAAGTTTAGAAATACAAATGATGCTTGCATGTTGATATTATATTTTGAAGCTTTGCTGAACTTGTTCATTAGTTCTAATTGTGTGGTGTGTGTGTGTTAGCTTTTTCGAGATAGTCTTTTCTGTGTAGCCTAGGCTATCCCCACACTTAGAATCCTTTGGCCTTTGCCTCTAAAATGATGGGATCACAGACATACACCACTGATGCCTGGATTTTTTTTTCATGGTTTCCTCTCAAGGTAAATCTGCTTTTCTTGACAAGTTCAATCATTATATACTTTGCTTTTGTGTCCTCAGAGCCATGAAAAATACCTGTCACTTAAGAGACTCACAATAAGAAGTGCACAAAAGCTGTGTTTGTTAGGTTCAGTGCCCTAGGTGTGGAGCAGATAACAGGAGAGTAGATGAAGTGGGCCACTGACATAGTTCGAATACTCTCAGAGTCACTTGTGGATGGCATGTGAATGCACAGATCGCTCTTGTCCTCTTCTCTATTAATCTCAAGCTCCTGAATCCCTGATCCAATTATTTTCCTCCTCCCTATTTAATTTTTATTTATTTGTTTTATATATATATACATACATACACACATATATATTTATATTTATAGACAGGTCTCTCTAAATATCCCTGACTGTCCTGGAACTCAATATTTAATCATGCTGTCCTTAAACTCACAGAGGTCTTCCTGCCTTAGACTCCCATGTGCTGGGACTAAAGATGGATGCCAGTACACCTGATTAGTTAATTAGATAATTATTTATATAGAATCCATGTGATGGAGACTCAGTTACCTAATATTCTTCTACCTCAGTCATCTACAAAATGAGTCTTCAATGGAAATCATCCAGGCCAATATCCCGCAAGTAAAAGCCATAATGTGTTGTCTGTGTATGTAGCGTTGCCAACTATGTTAAAAGACTCAGCTGTTAGAGAAATGATACAAAAAAAGCACTGCTTTAGCTTGCCAGTTTTGGGTCAGCTTTCCCCCATGTTAGCAATATTATTAAGTAAAATCTACCCCAAATCTAGGGCACTTACCACTTAATACTTATATTAATAAATGCAAAATAGATTTGGCAATGTGGCTCTGCTTGCTTGCAGGCTTCTCACCGCTCCCTTCCCTTCCATTCAGTAGGGTCTCCAGAATTCTCTTGCTGCCAGTCCATGCCTGAGAAGTGAGCCCACTCAATACTTTGTCATTTGCTAACTAGCTGCTTTGGTTCAGTGTTTTTTACATCTACGGTCACACATGTCGATCAGCTGATGTCTTGTCCTTTCATCAGTAACTCCAGGGGATAAGGAAAACAGAATAACTTGTTTTCCTTTTTCCGAGGGCTTTTGCTCATTCCTTAGAAACTGTTTCGGTACATTCCCAGGGATATCAAGTGTCATCATTTGGAGGCAAACACGATTTGTTTAATAAGTAGGACTTCTTAGCTCTTCAGGCGGCCTTTGCAAGCTAGAAGCACTGGCCCACTATTTAACTACTGAGTGGACAGTAAGCCCTACTGAGTCTTACATATTGTCATGGGGCAGAGGATAGCCAAGGTCACCAGAGTGAAGTGCATAACTGTCATTTGGGTCTTGTCCAATCAATAACCAAAGCAAACAGTTTACACACAATCAGGTGTGATTGGCAGACATTTATTGAGCACTTTTATTACCATTGAACATCACGCCAGCCTCTGGGGATAGAGAGTGTCACAAAATGTGATTTTTACCTTTCTGGAGATGTGACCCTCGAGTGCGGAGAAATAGTGACATGAGGGACAGCATCAGGATCTGCAGAACTCTATCTTACCTGGCCACAGGCAGGAGTCTATTCTTAAAACTGTGGGCTCAAACTGGAGGTTGGGTAAAAGGGAATGTTTGATTTCTTGAGTGCACGCGTGGGGCCCATGGGATGCAAGTTGTGATGAATTGGAGTGGGTAAAAGCCTCAGAGGAAGGGGAAGAGCTTGGATATTCCGGACAGTAAGGGGAGATGTTTGCTTGGAACCAAGGGGTATTACAAGGCTGAGGAAATAGGTGTATGTGGGGTGGGAACTGAGTTCAAAAGCATTTCAATTCCAGTCCATAGTATTGGGTACTATTTTTGTTTAGTGTTTAGTTTTCAGATTTAGTGGCCTTTGCCCCAACATGCCAGGTTCAGCCACCTGCCCTCAATAAGTCAACTGCAGGAGCCAAATTAATAGTGAAGAACAGAAAAAGGAGATTTATTCAGTGCAGCCATGTTGGGAAGAGGGACAAGAGATCCAGGACCCCCTCATTCCCCTCCCCCCAATCTGTGTTCTGGGTCCTGATGGGAGAGCAGGATTTAAATAGAAATCAAAAGATACACAGGACTAAACAGCCACCAAGGTGTGATTACCTGTCAATCATTGTCTCAACCTCAAGTTGCTCCTCCAGGGTTGTCGGTCCCAGTGAAACTCTCCCTCAGACAAGTTCCTCTCCTGATGTCCAGAGTTTTAGCTATTTCCCCTCACAGCAGGAGATTTCTGGGGAAATACTCTTTTCTTTGGGTCCATTCTTCCAACACTCTGACAGTCAATAAGGGGAACATAAATATCTCTTTAGAAATATTCATTCCTGCCAGACAGGATGGTTATAGTTCAGTGTTTTGTTTTTGAGACAGGGTCTCCTGTAGCCCAGGCTTTAATACTTGCTATATTTGCTGGAGAGATGGCTCAGTGGTTAAGAGCACTCTTCCAAAGGTCCTGAGTTCAATTCCCAGCAACCACATGGT
>LOJH01026947.1:0-15626 GCA_001685095.1 Ellobius talpinus
TATCAAAGGGCCAAGGCAGTTTCTTTATTAACAAATAAAAGTAACACATAGACAAATGACCCTCCTCCATCAATGGAGTTTTATTCAATCATCTGGCAATTGCAGGAAACTGGAAGGAACTGAAGATCAGGCTAATAAGCAAAGCAAGCTGACAAATGCTGGATGTTTTCTCTCATAGACAGAGTCTGATAATATATAAATGTGAGTGGCTGTGAGAGGACCAACGAAAAGGGACGGTGATGGGACAAGTATTAGCATACACATGGATCTGTATGAAAGCACAAATCTGATCCTTTCTAGGCTTGCTAAGCCATTAATGAAAATATTAAAAACTGAATGGAAAAAAAGTGTTTTAAAGGAAAAGACTGGTGGTGGGCAAACAGCCTGCTTACTGAAAGGTGGAGGTAAGGTGGGACATAAAGGAAGCCAATTGTGTTGACACCATTGCATGGTAAAACTCAGAAATTACCTACCTTCATAGCCTCAGCTCAACTGAACAGTTCAGTGAGCCAAACATTTAGTAAAGTCTGATGAAAACCTTTGCTCCCAGTTCAATCCACTGCCACCCTGACATTCCCAGCAGAGCAATGCAGAGCTATAGAAGCCAGTCTCACCCCTGTGGAACAAAGCACTCAGGAGACCATCCATGGCGTAAAGTCTGCCCTACATTTAGTAAATGTATATTCCAAACCTTTTTTTATTGTCCCTAGCTTTCAGACCAATCAGCCAACTGCAGCCAACCCAAGAAGGCTGTGGCATGTTTCTATCCTTGAGTCAGACACCAGACACAGCCTTGGTAAGACTTCATCAGAAGCACATGAGTGTCTCAAAGGTCCCAAAGATAAATGCATTCACTGTGCAAAAGCCCTGTCCAATGATAGCTTAACTGTTTGGATATTTCATCCATTATCAAAATTATGACTTGCAGCACTCAGGGGTGGAATGGCCCTCCCAGCATTGTGAATCCTGTACAAGAATCAGAAATGGGGCAGAAGCTTCCAGCTTCCCTCTTGTACTGCCTGGGGCATTAAGTCTCTACCCCTGACTCCCTCTACTTTTGTTCCACTCCCAGGGGCTCTTAACCTAGAAAAAACATTTCTTTCCTTACATCTGTTTTCCCTGTTGAAGATAAATACATAGCTGGACAGAGTCAGGAGTGTATACAAAGAGCCCCAGACTGGATCGGGGTCCCCAGGCTCTCCCTACAATGCCGTGGATGGGTCATTCCCTTTGGGCATTACTGTTTTCATCTGTTAAAAAATTGGGATGTAGAAATTCACACAGATACAACTTAATTCCAGTACTATTGTTCCTTGATTCTAAATGTTAGCAAAGGGTTTATTCAGCTTAGTTTCACAGGCTTATTTTCTAAATCCCTTTGTATATGGTATTAACATGTTGTGGCTGGCAGCCTAGCTGTGTCCCTTAAGGGTGGCATTTCAGCATCTGGGAAGGGAAACACAATGAGTAGTCTGTAGACAACTTAAAGTAAGACACATTACACAGAAGTAAAGTAACACAATACCCCGTGGTCTGGGGAGCAGCCGTACTGTGAGCACTCAGTTCATCAGATGCTCGTGTTGGGTTATCACTGAGAACTACTGTTTATTGCCCGATCACAACAGATTCTGTAAGTGGCCATTTGTGGACAAACCGTCTTGGGTCCTGTTAATGATACAGTCAAGCTACGACCTTAGTAGCCCTCACTTTGTCCACTTCTTTTTTTCAAGACAGGTTTCTCAATAGCCTGGGACTCACTAAGCAGCCAAGGATAGCTGAGAACTCACAAAGTAGACAAGGGTCCAGGGATCTGCCTGTCTGATTCCCCAGCACCGAGGTTACAGGAACCTACCAACACTCCCTGCTTTTCTACTGACTGAGCCCTCCCTCCAGACAATATATTGTCCAACTTTGAAGACTTATTTGGTTTTGGCTTTTCTTTAAGCTCTCCAAGTGATTTGGATGTAGTTTTCTACATAGTATTCTTCACTGTGGTCTGGAAAATAAGTCCTGGTTGGGAATGCCTCCAAGCTAAAGGCGGTTGACCTCCAAGAACTGTCCCCGCTCTCTGAAATACTTTTTCAGCTTGATAGACTTTAAATCTTAATTTACCCATAGGTCATGTTTAGCAAGAATTTTTTTTGTGTGTGTCAATAGTAATCCAGATAGAATAAATTATGCTAGATTTGGGGATTGTCTAACTGTAAGACTGTGGAGTATGGAAAGAATGTGGCCCCATGTCTAAAATTCTGAAACGACCACTCAGTACTCCTACAGTTGTAGAATATGCGACCCCTTGAACTGTCTGTGCAAGGCTCACATTAGATGTCAGACATGGAAGCGCTTCATAAACCATAAAACCATGGATCCACACATTTTTTAAGTTTCTTCCCCTACATACTTTGAGAAATGTAAAAAATCTCATGCTTTCTTATTTTTATTTAACATTTAATATTTTTATATTAAAAGCAAACAAAAAGGCCAATTTGTTCTCTCCTTTTCCTGTTTGAGAATGGCTCTTCTGTCACACATTTCCTTTTTGAAAGCGTTGATGTTCAGTTGGAAGCACAGTGACACCAGGGTCTGTTCCAGTTGTCTCTGTGTCCTTACACCACCCTGCGTAGTGTGGTTTACACAGAGCCGAGCTCAGGAAAGATCAGCCAAAGTCAAATTAAGCAAATGTATAGGCACTCAGTAGAACCCAAACCACCTTCATTAGGCCTGCAAGAAGTGAAGTATTTGTAGGGGGTCAGGGCCTAGGACAGAATTATCCCTCTTTTGTATGAAAAGTTTGAGAAGCAGAGAGTCATGGATATGAGAAAAAATGAAATCTAAGACTGAGCTAGGAAAGAGGCTAGGGGAGGCTGGTCTGTAGTTACTGACCTGTCAAATGTGTGGTGCACAAGACATATTCAACAGTGAGTATTGGAACTGCTTTAAAGACAGAAGTAAACTAATGTAGAAGTTAAGTGTTTTCATCAGCTTATCCATGTACAGATAACAGAACAGCATACTCTTCCGAAAGTGCAGCTCACACTTGTCAAACGCCCATGACAACCATGTGGCAGGGACTGCATACCATGTGTGGTTGGAGGAAGTGTTTCTAGTGTCAGAAGCAGGATCTGCTGCATTCTTCATTTTTAAAAGGGTAAAAACAACCAGAAGTTTAAAAGGACAACTTGTAATTATAATCTTCATCTTAACAGCCCGCTTTGAGAGATGCTAAATTTACTTGAGCTTTCAAGAGATTTACAAAGTAGCAAGTGCCATTGAAAACAGCTTGATTTGATGAAAATGAAGCTCACAGGGTGGAGAGCAGGTGGCAGCAGGTTGGCTGGGGAAGTCTAATATTGTGGCTGGGGTCCTGGTTGTTTAGGCAGTGAATTTACAACCAGAAATGTGTGTAAAGATACGGGCCTGGGACTCATTCCTAGGATCTCACTGAAGAAAGTACACTACAAAGCAACTCATGAGAAAGTGTGTTCTGGAAGGCTTCACACCAGCAGTGTTTAAATTTAGTTTCCACATTTACAGCAGAAATTCATGAAATTCAGTGACACAGAGGTGAGTTGTCTTCCTCCATCTTCCTGCAGAGTTGCTTTCTTTATGGGAAAATATGCCAAACTTGGAATGTTCCCATGCCTGGCCTCCACGGGCTACAGCCATCCATCACACATCAAAAGGCTAGAGCAGTAGTTCTGGGCAGGGATCCTGGGGAGTGGGCTGGCTGACTTGTCCTTGCTGATCACATGCTTGTTTGTTCCTTTGTGTTAGAACCAGAAGAGAACTCACAGAAACCGGGCTTAGCTCTAAGCCTGGCTTTCCCCTCAGCCTTGGCTTCTGGAGGAGCTTTCATTAAAGCCTGTGGTCTGTATAAATAGTGATAAACCAGCTGTGAAGTGACTAGTGTCAGAAAAAGCCCCTTCTGACACTTAACGAGCCATTCCATCCCCCCACCTGGAAAGGTTAAACCTGCTCATTCCTCAGATAAACTATCCAAGACTCCATCTCCCACTGAGCCTCCCTCCCGAGCAGAGGAGACCATCCAGCTATTCACCTGTAGGAAGAAACCCGCTTCTTCAAGTGTGAGGCTACAGAGGGGCTGCCATTGTGTCGGTAAAATGTAAACTATCAGTCAAGAGCTGAAAGTATCACGCTCCCTTAAGCCTCTTGGAGGCGCCATTGCTGGGCTCAGTCAAAGCTAAGCCCCTGGCTATGATGCTTTCTGTCCCTTCAAGCTCTGGGTGGCTCCTCACACTCAGTGAGCATGTTCTCCAGCAGTCTAGGAGGCAGACCCAGAATGTTGTAGTTCTCATTAGAGAGTTTGCTTCAACTCAGAAACTCTGTCTCCAGCACAGACGGAGAGAAAGGAACACACAGAGAGAACTAGGAGTGAAACTTAGATTTTTCCATCTCTACTAAGAAAGTTGTTGATTTGGTGTGAATTATGAGTAGTCTGTGTATCACTCTGGGTAACAATATTCTTCTCCATAAACATTTTGTCTCAATTTCTACTCTAATCTGTCTGCCTTCCTCCACTTTTGGAGTTAGGGTATTCTTGTTCCTCTGCATCCTTGAGGTGAACTGCTGGGGTCTGTGTGAGGTATCTCTGTTGTTTTGAGGTGGAATTTGTTAGTGACTTTGCTGATCTGTTGCATCCCTCGTGTCCAGTGTGTTGTCATTTTCATTTGTTTCAGAAATGTCTGTTTCCCTGCAACTCTTTCAGTACCCATTGCTTAACATCTGTTGTAGACTACTTTCTTCCTGGTGATGCACAGTTCTCATCTGTTGTCGTCTGAGCAGATAATATGATTTCAAAAGTGTATTATGATTTCAGTTCTGATACGACAGATGATTGGTCCTGGAGATTTCCAAATGCTGATAAGAGGAATGTGAATTCTGCCTCAGTAAAATGTTCTGTAAATGTCTGTAAGGTCCATTTACTTTACAACATGAGTCAGCTAAGATGTTTCCTTGTTGTGGAGCTGGAGGAACAGCCCAGTGGCTAAGAGCAGTTTCTGCCTATGCAGAGGGCCTGGGGTCAAGTTCTCAGCACCCACATGGCAGCTCATAACCATCTGTAACTCCACTTCCAGGGTGTCTGACACCTTCTAGACTCAGAGGACAGAAGGCACATGCATACATACATACAAGCAAAACTTTCATACACATAAAATAATGTTTCTTTAAGATTTTAAAACCTTCATCATTGCCTATTGACAAAGTGGAGTGGTGAAGTCCCGAAAAGTATTCATTGCAGTCTATCTCTTCCTTTATAGCTAATATAAAGGGATGCCAGGTTGCATTCATATGTATTTAACTGTGCCTTCTGACTGAATTTATCCCTTCACTAATATATAAGGACCTTCTTTGACTTTTGGCAGCTTTCTTTTTTTAATTTAAAGTCTACTTTGTTCTAATGATACAGTACGCTTGCTGACTTGTTAGTGTTTATTGTTTATCTTTTTCCCGTCCTTCATCTTAACTGGTGAAGTGAATTTCCCATAGGCAGCATATGGTTGGTTCTTGTATTTTTAACCCATTCAGCTATTTCCCACCTTTTGGTCACTGTAATTCATTTATCATCATGGATATTATTGACAGACATGAAATTTCTCCTTTTATTTTTATTTTTATTTTATTCAGTTGTATTCTGGGGTAGTTTTGTTGTAAATTGTTCTTTTCTAACCTCTTTCTAGTTCTTTGTGTGGTTTGGTGAACCTGTCACACTGAAGTTTGACTCTGCTCTTCTGTGTTCTAGTACTGGTTTTGTTTTAATATTTGCAAGTTTTTTATTTGTTGCTGTTGTTTTAAAGATTCGTTTATTTACTGTCTGTGTATGTGTGTACATGAGTTTACGTGTGTACACTAAGTGCGTGCAGCACCCTTGAAGGCCAGAAGAGGGTATCAGATGCCCTGGACCTGGAGTTACAACTGTTTGAGAGGTGCCTGCTGTGGGTTCCAGGAACTGAATGCCGATCCTTTGAACGAGCAGAGTGCTCTGAATCACTGAGCCATCTTTCCAGCCTGGAATGTTAGTGGGTTTGTGTTGGTAATTATCACCCTTTTGTTGTTCGTGGATGATGTCCTTAAGTGTCTTTTGTAAGGCTGATCTGATAATGGTGATTTTCTTCAGTGTTTGCTTTCCTGAGGAACATTTTTTTCCTCTTCATTTCTGAAGGACAATTTGGTTGGGTATAATATTCTTAGTGGACAGGGTTTTTATTTATTCTCTCAGTATTATGCATATGTCCATCCTTCCCTCTTCTGATCTATGAAGGTTCTATTGAATGATCTGCTGTAAGTGTAATGGGCTTTTCCTTTATATGACTTGATGCTTTTCTCTTGCTGAACTTCAGGTTTCTCCTGGTCCATGTACTTGTAGCATTATATTACCAGTTTTGATTAAAAATATTTTCTTTAAATGCAGTCAGACCCTATCTCTTTAAAGATTTGGGGCCTTTTCAACTATTATTTAGTGATAATTTTTTGTGGTTTTTTTCTATATTCTTCACTTTGTGAAACTCCCATAATACAAATACTTGACATAAATTTGTTCTATAAGTTTCGTGGGCTTTCCTCATCTGATTTTTTTTTGCTGACTAGACTAATTCTAAAGTTCAGAAATCCTTCTATTTATTTTTTTACATGACTTCTCTGCTTTATCTTTAATTTCATTAGTTAAAGCTTTAGCTCCAAAGTTTCCAGGTGGTTCTCCTTTATAATATCTATGCCTTTGGTGAACTTCTCATTCATATCCTAAGTTATTTTTGATTTCTTCATAATATGCATCAGTAGTTACTTTTATCTCAATGAGTTTACTTAGGGTCATTACATTTGGATTTTTTTAAGGTCTTGTAGATTTTCTTTAAACTGGAATCTATTGTGAAGAATTATTTCTTTGGAGTGTCATGTATCAACATTTCCACATTGATATCTGTACATCTCGTAATATTTGCCTCTAATTTTATGAAGTAACTCTTCTATGAAGTTCTAAGACTTGGTTTTGCTTTATTTCTCATTTAAATGGGAGGTCAGATGCCAGATAGATGGATGCTTTGGTGGTGGGATCAGTGCTATGAATTTGGTTATATTGGAGCTCAAACAGCCGTGTCATTTCTTTGTCTTTGATGTCATCCATAGTCTATAAACTGTAACTGCTTGGAAAACATTTCAAGAATGTAGTTGTAAAACTTCACAGTCAACCTAGACTTCCAAAGGTGTGTGTCTTCAGACTTTGCAAAATCAAACACTGCTAATACCAGGCCTTGTAGTGGCCGTTGTCATGGCCATAATAGTGTGGAATATGTACCTGGATGGAATCACAGAAGACTCCGAGTCAGGTCACAGTATGTGAAGGACCCTCGGTGTGTATCGGGGATACCGCAGCTGGTGTCCCCTGAAACCACAGAACAGAATTGTACTTTCCCCAGGTCCCATAGGATGACTCAGGTGATGCTGGCATCTATGACACAAGTAACCATAGGCTCAAGATTGTACAAGACAAACAAGACCTTCCTTAGATCCTGCTTGATTTGGGGAATGGGACAAGTAGCACTGTCAGACAACTTCACAGAGCCATGGACCATCTCCTGGCCCCAAAGGATGTACATAATTATCAGGGTTTTTATCACCACCTGTGGTCTCAAGGCAATGGGCTGTGGAAGAAATCACTCCTAGATCTCCCAAGACCTATGCAGGTAACATTTGGGCCTATGGCACATATATCCACACATCTGGAGGCATAAGAGGTGGAGGAGACCTTCACTAGACCCCATGGGCTGAGCAGAGTAGTCTGATATGTGACTTTGCTATCTACCCTACTAGAGCACAAGAGAGATGGGCTTGTTCTCAGGTTGCAAGGAGAAAGCTCAGCTGGGGACAAGATTTGAAACATTGACAACCACAGCTCTATATCTGCAAGACATGGATGTGACCTGCCCCTAGAAGGACAGGCTATGGGCTGGGAGAGCAACCTGCCATAGTTTCATCTGGGTTTACACAGAGGTGCTAGTGGTTAGGCTGCTGGCAACTGCATTCCTGGAGCTGTATGTGAGCTAGAACCTTCCTAGATCCTATTGGACAGGTGCAAACAGAGCCTGGAGTTTCCAACAACTACCTCAGCCACAGTGCTATGGGTTGAAAAGAAGACTCACAAGCATGGACTCAGACTTGTGACTGTCATAGTCTATGGTCCTGAAGCCTCAGGGCATTGAAAGGACTGTCTTCCACCCAATAAAGGATACAGCAGGCCAAGTCCTCTCATGGTGTCAGGGGATTGTCTCCATCTAGCCGTGGCAGTTTGGGTTGGTGGGGAGGTAGTTAGAGAGTCCCTTCTTGGGGTCAGAGCAGGTTCCAGGAGTCGCTGTCACTTTCCCACTTCCCTGCTCTCACTCTGCCCTGAAGGGGTCAAAGGTGCACTTTGCTTTCTTCTTTTCTCTGGGTTCCTTGCCGATTCTCAGACTTTAACTCTTGTCCTGGCTCTTTTGTGGCACAGCTGTGCACAAGGACTTCTATTCAGCCATCTTGGCTGCTTGCCTCTATGATAATTTCCTCCGAGATGACTGCTGAGAGTAAAGGTGTTAGGCTAAAAATGCAGGGACCCCAGGCTAGCCCCAGAGCTGTTGCTTTCAGAGGGGCAAGAGGTCCTAATATGAGATTTTTGTCATTTTTCCCCTTTTTCTAAAAATACACTTTCAAAAATTAAAGGTATGAGCATGACTGTTGCCAGCTAAATGCCATGTTTCCTGCCAATGAGGGGTTCTCGTTCTCAGTCCTGAAGAATCAGAGCCATGGGAGGTTGGCCTGGTCTTCCCATTCCAGAATTCAACTCCTTAGCAGGAGATGAAAGGTGCAGTGTTGCTCTCCTTACCTGGAATACATTGTGTTATTGCAACTAGCATCTGGTTCTGAAAGTGGCAATTTATCCTACCATGAGATATGTCTGCCTCCATGTGCATCTACAGATAGGAGTTTCTAAAAGACTCGAGTTCTCCATCCTGCCAGTCACGTGCAGTGTGCCCTTAGAGCACCACACTGCAGAAAGGAGGAAAGGCCTCCATAGTGTCTGTTCCCACAGCCTCCCTCCAGACTATAAATCAAGCCTGGGAAGACAGTAGTGAATCAGTAATTTATAGACTATTGTGATGCTTCGTTAGAACTGACTGTGGAACATGCGGAATAGAGAGCACATGTTTGCAAAAGACAAACACATCTCTTCCTTGGCTGAACCAACAGCAATCCATTAACAGGACAAAATGGGATGCCTTATTTTGCATATCACCCACTTCCCAAAAATAGACTCCCTAACCACTTGTTAACCACACTAACTTTAATGCAGAATGGTCGCTGTAGCTTTGCCATCAGAACTACTCATACTAAGCACCCTAATAGCTTGTAGCCAGCAGTCTACAAAACAGGAAGAGAGCCTCTGCTTCCTCTCCTTGTTCGACTTGATGTGATAATTCATTGCAGATTTCTTTGTCTTTGACAGAGTGCCTACCGAAGGAGTGGGATGGCTTTCCTGGCCTGCTGAGGGGACCATGGCTGTGCCTGCTGCAACAAGAGAAGGAATGGGACACCAAGGTTATTTTTCCCTGTGCTGGATGAAAATAAAATGTGGATTTACCGTCTCCTGCCCTAGGGAGTGGCCTGCTTTGTTTTTGACTCTCCACTGTCTGACTCCAGCTCTTTCTCAGCCTCCTTAGCCTTGTTTACTGAGTGGGCCATTTGCCTAATTAATGGCAGGATGTTGGGTGGTGTGTAGGTGGACAAGAACGCACATCACAATTCTGAATTCTGAATTTGGCATGGATTTGCTGCCCTCAGCTCATAAATCTTAAAAGCAGAGTTGTGCTTTTTTTCCCTCCAATGTTTAGTCTGCCTTTTATAGGATGCATTTTTATGATTCAGATTGGGACAAAAGAGACAAATGAGTCACTCTCCCTTCCCAGTGACCCACCAACTGTGCTTCCATTGTTGATAGTCTCTGCGTGTGTTCTATAGATGCAGTCATTTTATGAACACGCACTGATCAAAGATTCACCTGGCAGGACAAAGCCACCTGTTCCCCTCTTCTCCCATCATCCCACTCACTAAAGGGGTCACTTTTTCATGCCTTCTTCCTTCTGCTTCATGGAACTTGCCTCATCCATCTTCACTGCCTTACTTTTCCAGTTGAACATCCCCCAGCCCACTCCCCCCGCCCACACACACAAAGCTTCCATGCCTTTTCAGAAGCAAAGTCAAAAGGCAAGAGCACAGGGATTCTAGGATTCACCTAACCCTTCAGTTCTCTCCCCCTGGTCTGGAATCCAGTTAATACACTGCCTGCTGGGAGCAGCTGAGCTGCCCTTGTGGCGTCTGTTCTGTCTCCAGTAAATGAGGAAGTATAACTCTTGGGAACAACCCAAAATATAGCAGATGCAATGGTACAGGTCCTGATTAAATAGGAATTGCAGAGGGAGGAAGTTATGTCTTTAATTCTGTAGGAGTTTCGGGTAGAAGAGAGAAATAAGAAGAGCAGCCGTTTTCTGTGAGCAAACCCTCGAGTGGCCACATGCTTGTGCCATAGTGTCCCCACTGTCATTTACCTGCTGTGTAGAAATCATTCTCGGGGAAAATGTGCATGCTAGGAAAAACACAGATATTTAATATCAAAAATCGCCAAAGGGTTTTGATGTTGTACCCATGCCTGTCGAAAAGTATGATTAAACCATTCTTTATATCATCATCCCTGTTTTTCTTGGCATCCCTAATCATGGAAAATTATAACCCTGCAGTAAACATCCCTTACTTGGGAGATGGCAGCACTCGCTGTATTTGGTTTCCATCTGCCAGGCTTGTAGGCGATCTGACATTTTCAGGGGCTAATTTTTCCTATTGAAAGCCCATCTCTGCCCCACAGTATATGTTTTAAGTAGCACAAGGCAGAAAATGCAAGGCTTTGTTTCCCCTGTCGTCCTCTTCTACCTAATCTCCTTGTAGTCCCAGGAAAGGAAGACTCAGTGTACATTTCTCTCAGAAACACGACAGCTCTGTGTTTTTGTTGGTCTGGAGTATGTTTGTCTATCTTGAACCGTCTGGCAGGTAATTATTTATAAAATCTGGTTTGCCCAGCGAGTTCACATAATACCTTTCACTTTTCATCCTGAGCCAGAAAGCTGAATTTTGAATCAAACAAGGCCGTTTGTGTCTGTCCTGAGCCAGCCTAGATGTGCCCATAATTGCTCAATGCTAATATTTTAATTCTTTTTTTCTTCCCTACACTTAAGTTCTCTCCCTTACCCTTAAAACAAGACTAAATTTGAAGTAAAACAAACTTTTCTGAACAGTTATATAGACACAACAGAAGGAAAATCTTAGAAATGATACTTCAATAAACTGTCTCCTCAGATTAAAGTGTCAAATATTATAGTTAGAGAAGACCACTGTCCTCATTTATCCTCACTGTGTCATTGGGAATTGTCACACACTTGACAGATGAAAAAGAACCTGGCCTAGATGGGGGAAGAGACCACACATGATAACCTGTGACCCCTCATTCTCAGCCCAGTCCACCACTTCACTGCCCTATTTTTACATGACAATATTACAAAGACACATTAGTCTTTTCATATTTATCCCAAACAATAAAGTAATTTCTTAATGATACTAATTACACATATACCCTAAAACATAAATGTGAAGTCATATAATGAAATCTTAAATGGACTATGCTATAACTGATGGTTTCTATACATGGGGCTCAACTCTAAATCATGAATGAATACCCAATTTCTGGATGAGTTTTTATTATTGTTGTTACTAATCTCTTGATTTTAGGGATCAAACTTGAAAATAAATAAATCCACAAATAATAATAATAAACTTTGCTTTTGGAAAATTGATGTTGCTCCCTAGACTAAGGGTAAAGGAAACCAAACTACTTCTACACCTAAGTTTTGAAATGTGGTTTTCTGGAAGTGCCCTCTAGAGGTCATGGCACTGACCTTTCCTGCCTTCACACATGACAGACAATAGTTGAGATTCAAAAATAATTTTCTAAAGTTAGGGGCTAAGGATTTTATTTAAAAACCATCAGAAGTAGAAATATTTTCCAACAATCTATATCGTCCCTGTGTTACTGTCTGTTCTTTGTCTTTAAAAAATAATAAACATCCCACATCAATGTTTACCACATAGAAGACACGTAAACATAACTGGTGGTCTGTGGTCTGAAAGAAAACAAGTTTATTTGTCTAGAAATTGTAAAGTTAAAATTTATGAATTTTTTTCAGTATAACTCCAAAATTAGGCATTGCTTTCAGAGTCATGTAACCCCTTGTGTGAAGTAAATCACAGAGAGTACATGTTCTATCTGCCCTCTGGACCTCAAGTCGTCCTGCCCTATCTGCCCTCCGGATCTCAGATAGTCCTGCCCAGGTTGCAGTTTAAGTTCTCCCATCAACCCTGTATACATCTCATAAAGTCTTTTATGGTTTCCTGTGTGTTCTGACTGAGCATTTCATAGTGCATAAAACACTTGTACGAATAGTGTAAGGACAGCGAGCCGAGTGTGTCATGGCAGCGCCTCCTCTCCCAGCTGAGTCCCCAGCAGCGTTCTAGTCCATTTGGAACCCAGGCTGAACTCTTTTGTGCTTTGCACAGAAGTGGTGAGGAGCAGGGACTCTGGCAGTTTCCGTGGAGTTGTGTTTCATAAAGGAAAGGCTCCACAAGGGCATCCAGCCAAGCAACTAAACCATGCCATAGGAGGTGGATGTAAATATGATGGCTAAATAAGGACCAGATGCCCTGGGGAATGCCAGTATCAAAAGTCATATCTCTTAAAGTGAGTCTCACGGGTTGTGAACAGGATAGCGGTACCATGGAAGGGGGTGTTGGTTTTAAGTATGAAACAAAATATCAAGCATTCAAATTGTCCTAAGTCATGGAAATTTTGGCAGTTGGAGCATAATTTAAAATGGTCGATTCTTACACGGGAACAAGAACACTACATATAAAACTGCTGTAATTCTTTTGAGAGCCTTGGATTCCTGGTCCCTTTCTGCTTGTAACCTCCCAGCTGTCTTCATTCTCACCATTTTCCACTAAGAAGTAAATACAGAGAAAGATAGAGAAGGAATGCATGGAAGGACCAAAGCCTCTTTGTACACATCTACAGTATGTGGGCCTGGAAAGAGCGTTTTCTGTTTAACAGAAGGACCCAGCACCCTGCAGGGTGACTCTCGGGTGCTTCTGATCCAGCTGCAAGGGATCCAGTGCCTCTTCTGGCCTCCATAGACACCCAAACACACATGCATACACTCATGCTAATGCACACATGTGAATATGCTCATGCAGATGGGCACATATACATAGGTAGTAAGAACATCAAAATTTGAAAATGGTATGTCAGTAGGTTCATCAGTGGCATAATAGTTAGAGCAGGCTTCCATGACTGATGCTTCATGGGTCACCCTGAAGGCTCAAGACACTCTGTGAGCTGCACTCTGTGTGGCCCAGAGGCAGGAGAGGGAACTTGGCAAGTTAAGTGCTCTGTGCAGTTATCCAGACTGGAACTGACATTTGTACTTTGACCACACTGTTAAGTAGCATGGAATATACTGGAAGCTTCTCGGAACACAGTGAAAAGAAAAACCTTTCTCATGCTGAAAACTTGATTACAAGAAAATTTCACTGTAGCTTAAAACAGTCTTTATATATACATTATGTAAGTACTATAAAACAAAATATATAATAGAATGCAATTACATATATAGCATGCCAGTTCCTCTTTAATGTTTCAAACTTTAGGATAACTATGTATAAGTAGGTGTAATACATTTTAAGAGTATGGTAGGAGTGGGGGCATGGTTGCTGAGGACTTGGCTCAATAGGTAAGAGTTTGCTGTGCAAGAAAGAGGACCTGAATTCAGATCTCCAGCACCTTCAGAAATGAACAGATGTGGCTATGTATGTCTGTCACCCCAGCAACAGGAAGAACCCTGAGGTTTGCTGACTGCTGGCCAAGCCGAAAAGCAAGTTCAGAGAGAGACTAGTCTTCAGAGAATAAGGCAAAGAATGGGAGAGCAGGATGCCCAAGGCCATTCTCTGACCTCCACACAGGCGCACAGACATGTACATACATAAACACATAATGGTGAATACAAACTATAACAAAGCCTCAGAAACCCATGCATATATTCCCTCTCCTATCTACATGCTGGCTGTATCCAGAAGGGTGATTACAAAGGCTACTATTGTATGCCTTCACACAAGTTATCCGTGTTCCAGAATAAGTCCCATCTTGTTGACAGGTGCTTGCTAGTGTTCAGAACGCACCTGGAATGGCCTTTTGAAGTATTTGCTCCTCAGTTATGCAATAGGCCTAGTTTCTCTTAGTCTGGCAAGTTTGTGTGTGAGTCTCTGGGGGGCTGACTGTACAGCGATATACAGGAAGTGGAAAGAGAGCAGCTACGTGTAATTTGTATTACAAATGATTTTTTTTTCAGTTCCATCCATACTTAGCAACTTTTCAATTCAACTTCAGAGGCTGGAGAAGTGTCTCGGGGCTTAAGAGCACCGGCTGCTTAGGTTCGATTCCCAGCATCCACATGGTAGCTCACAGCCATCTGTTACTCCAGTTCCAGGGGATCCAGTGCCGTCCTCTGGCTTCTGTGGGCACCAAGCATGCATGTGCTACACAAACATAGATGCCAGCAAAATACCCATACATATCATATACTACTAATAATAATTTTGGTTCAACCCTTGGTCTGCTGTGCCTCCGGACAGGTCACTCCTGACCTCTGTTCGGAGGGCTTTGACTTCCTCCAGTCACTTCCTTTTCAAGGGTTAGGTCAGCTGCTGTGTGTTCACTGGCCACATCTTATCACCTTCCACTGGCCTGTGCTTGCCCGTCCACCAGGCAGTCCCTAACCAGCAGCAAATGATGCTGTCATCGGCTTAGTTTGCAGCAAGTCCGTAGGACCTGCAAAGAGTCAAGGAGTCCCGGCATGAACAGGACCCACATAGGTGTCAATGTCCATGTTCCTAATACCACAGGAGGATGCCAAGACTGAGGCAGGAGGATGTCAAGACTGAGGGGCCAGATGACAGAAGAACCCAGTTGGTGGTGGACTCCATGTCAAGGAGTTGGGCACAAACTCAAAACTGTAGCCAAATAGCTGTATCCACACACATAGGGGGTAGGAAGTTCTGGGCCTTGCTGTGGAAATCAATATAGAGAGTCCTAAAACACACACACACACACACACACACACTAAAATGAAACTCCAATGTGAGCTACCTGTACAGCTTCTGGTTATACCCAGATGAGTCCAAACTAGCATCACAGAGGACAGAGGTTCTTGCACAGTCGTGCTTCTCATTGCATTATTTTCAAAAGCCAAGCTATGGAACCATTGTATATGCCCATCAACAAATGGGTGGTTAGAGAAAATATATACACAGATTTTACTAAGCTGTGAGAATAGTGAATTGTGTCATTTGCAGGAAAATGGATGGAAACAAAGGTCATATAAGCAAAACAAACCAGGTTCAAAAATAGCCAGTGTTCTCTTATAAGATGCATAGATAGATGATAGATAGATGATAGATGATAGATAGATGATAGATAGATAGAT
>LOJH01026948.1:2761-26443 GCA_001685095.1 Ellobius talpinus
TCTGCCTCCCGAGTGCTGGGATTAAAGGCGTGTGTCACCACTGCCTGGAGACAAGCCCTCTTCTGACCTTCATGGGCACTGTATGCAAGTAATTCACAGACATACAGCAGGCAAAAACACCTCTAGGCTGGAGAGATGGCTCAAAGGTTAAAAGTTCTTTGGTCTTACAGAGGACACAGGTTCAGTTCCCAACACCCAAACCAGTGGCTCACAGCCACATGCAAATCCAGTTCCAGGAGTTTCAATTCCCTCCAGCCTCCATGGCCACCTGCACACAGAGTGTACATGAGCTCACAAAGGCACACATGCACACACAAATAACAAATAAATCTTTAAAAAAGTCAAACCTTGACAGTTAAACCTTAAATCTCACGAATACCCTCTTCTTGTGCTCATGCAGCACCCCAGGTATGACTAGAGGGCTCTTGGTGACTGGCGGGTATGTGGGCCTATGTGCCTGAGCACCGCAGCTATGATGGCAGCCTGGCAAATGGGCCAAGGTTGAGCCAAGAGGAGCCTGATAGAGGAGGAGGGGTTGGAATGCACCACCGTCCAGATGTGAAATGCTCCAGTCTGTCTCTAAGCCACACTTTGTGCAATACAGGAGAAAGCATAGGTGTCTGCTCCTGACCTGCAGCTAGCTGGTGGACTATAGGTAGCGCTCCTGGCACAACAGTCAATGAGGAGGGGTGAGGACCTGGACACCAGGAGGGGATAACACAGACAATGGCAGTAAAACAAGAAGCCAGTGAAAGGCATAGGCTGCAGAGCCGGGAGAAACGCCTTCAAGGACAGTGTGCACTGCGGGGGCTAATGAACGAGCATGCCCACAAGGTTGAGGTTAAGGTTGGCCAAGGTGTCTCAGAAGCTGTAGCCCAGTGAGTCTGGTTATCCTCAACTCCTGTCCTTTAGGGTCAGGGGTTCTGCCTCAGGCAGCAGGGCTGCACAGACTAAGGCTGGGCAGGTAGAGTGTCTCTGATGGGCAATACTGGGCCCAGTTTGATTACTGAATTGTAAAAGGGAGAAACAGTAACTGCCTAGCATATTGAAAGACAATGCAGACAAAACCACAAATGTGTACATCTATACATGAATGTATACACAATGATGTTCCCAGCCTCCATGTAGCCCTATGCACAGTCCCAGAATTTAGAACATACAAGCCTAATGCCTTCAGAGTTCCTTCTTTAAAAAAAATTTAAAAACAATTTGTTTTTATTCCTTGTGTATTGGTGTCTTGCCTGCATATGTATGTCTTTGTGAGGGAGCCAGATTCCCTGAAACTGGAGCCATAAACAGCTGTGAGCTGCCATGTGGGTGCTGGGAATTGAATCTGGGTCCCCTGGTAAAGCAACCAGTGCTCTTAACCACGGAGCTACCTCTCCAGCTTCTAGGGTCCCTTCTTGAAATGAGGCAGAAGTGGACCTTGACCTAGCTGGCCTTACCAACCTCATCCCTAGGGCTCTGGTAAGGGCTGCATCCCATAGGAGCACAGTTACCTGTAACTCCCTCCATAATCCCCTTTACTTCTTCCCCTTGATAGGGGTGGGACCAGGGGGCAGGAATGTACCCTAGCCTGAATTTCACTTCCCTCACTTTTTTTCTTGAGACAGGGTTTCTCTGTATAGCCTTGGCTATCCTGGAACTCACTGTGTAGATCAAGCTGACCTTGAACTGAGACATCCTTCTGCCCCTGCCTTCTGAGTGCTGGAATTAAGGGCCTGCACCACCACCCAACTGGTCTCTTTCTTTTGAGGCCTGCTGGATCTTCCCATCTGCCTGTCCATCCAACCTGCCGACAGATGCTCTCCTCTCTTGGTGATCTGGTGGGCAGCATAATCTAACCCTGCTTTCCTGCAGATGACTTGGGCTTCTTGTCTTGTGTTCTCTTCAGCCTTCTCTGTTTTGAGACAGGTATCCTCTGTAGCCCAGGATAGCCTGAAATAATGTAATCCAGGCTGACCTTCTACAGATGACTTGGGCTTCTTGTGTTCTCTCCAGCCTTCTCTGTTTTGAGTCAGGTGATGTGAGAGTCCCCTCTGTGTGTTGCTTTTCTTGGTTAATGAATAAAGAAACTGCCTTGGCCTGTTGATATGCCAAGGTAGGCTGGGAAGACAGAATTGAATGCTGGGAGAGGAAAGAGTCAGAGAGACGCCATGGAGCCTCTGCCAGAGATAGACATGCTGGAACTTTGCTGGTAGGCCACGACCTCGTGGTGATACACAGATTAATAAAAATGGGNAAGCAGTGATTTAATTAATACAGTTTCTGTGTGATTATTTCAGGGCTAAGCTAGTCGGGCAACTGGGAAATGAACAAGCCGCCCCCTGCTCCTACAGACAGGTATCCTTCTGTAGCCCAGGCTAGCCTGAAATAATGTAATCCAGGCTGGCCTTGAACTCATAACTTAGCCTTCTGAACATGGGGATGATAGGTGTTTCATTCTTTCCTGAAGGGGGTGGGGAAGTTTGAAGGCAGACTGGGAAGAATATCATAGCGGGTGACACTTCTATGGGTTAATGAATGGGGCAACTGAAGCCATTTGCCTCAAAGCAAACAGTATGATACATGGATGTGTGAGGCAGAAGCTGGTCCTGCTTGACTCCCAGGAGGACTCCAGCCACAAGACAACTTTCTTGGAAACGGTAGGCCTGGGGGTCCCCATGCTCTGGCCCTGCACTGCCTACCTGGTGCTTACATCTGGGTGGGAGCTGTCTCTTCCCTAAGCTAGGCTGAGACAGTGGTATAGGTAGAGGTCTGAGTTCAGAGGTTGCCTGCCTCCTGATTTTTGTGCTCCCCATGCCCGACTAAAGATTGCACCAGGGACACAGTTAGAAATAAACTAGAGACTGTTTATTAAGAAAGGACAAACAGCTGTGCATGGTGGCACACACTTTTAATCCCAGCACTTGGCAGGTAGAGTAAGGTGGATCTCAGAGTTTGAGGCCAGCCTGGTGCATAGAGCGAGTTCCAGGACAGCAGTGCTAGTGAGCAAGGAAAAGACAAGTCTCCTCAGCAAGTTGGTCTGAGCATACTCCACTCATTGTATGTGGCCTGGGTGGGGAAGTTTTCCAATCTTTGTCACCTGGCTTTTTTTTTTTCTGGTATGTTAATCTTTTTAAAAACAAGATGTATTTTATTTGTCTTTTTTTTTTGCTTGCATATGTCTGTGTACCATGTGTTAGGATTATGCTGGCCTTCCCTGTCACCTGGCAGGATGAGCCCAAACAGTAGCCTGGCCCTTTAAGAGACAAGCTCCGCCCACTCCCAATATCTCCCTTCCCGCCGGAGCAAGCTGCCNCCCTCCCATTCTTCTGAAGAGGCAGCCTCCTTCTCTCTCTCTCTCTCTCCCTCCCCTGTACACCCACCTTTTAATAAAACTTCACACTCAGTCTCTGCCTGCACGCCGTATTCCCGCCCACGTTCCTAACCCACCATGGGACCCACTAGGGTCCCTCTCGTGCAGTAAATCCGAACACCATATACATGTCTGGGACCCATAGAGGCCCAAAGATAGCTCTAAATTTCCCAGGAACTGGAGCTTGTGACGTTGTAAACTATCATGTGGGTGCAGCTGTGGGGACGGGAATGCAGAGTGACATCTGGCAGGGGCAGAGTGCAGAAAGGCTAAGCAAGGGGGCGGGGTGGGAGGATGGAGATCCAGATGGGGGCCAGTGAAGCTTGCTTGTTGACTGGTAGGTGCTCCTTTTAAATGGGTAGGCAGTCCTAGTGAGCAGGTAGAAGCCCCATCCGTACTTGCTGGACCCGAGTCTTCTGTCTCTTGTTCCAGCTCTGCTCTGGGTGGTTCTGGAGCTGGGCCAAGTACGATCAGTCATTGCAGACCTCCATGAGGACAGGGATGGAAGCAGGTGTTACATGCCACTGCTCTGTACAGTGGAATCTGTGTGTGATAGTCATGGGCAGATATGTCCTTCCAAATGCATATGTTGAAGTCTTTGGGTGTGACTGTATTTAAAGACAGCATCTCTGAAGAGACTAAGGTTCTATGTGGTCATTGGATGGGGGATAATCCAACAGAGCTATATTTTCCTAAGAGGAGGGTGTCAGGGTGAAGATGGCTATCTCCAAACCAAGGACATCTTTGCCACACCTGAATCTTGGACTTCCAGAACAAATGTCTGTTGTTCAGTCAACTGTGACTCTTTGCTGGGGAACCATGCAAGGGAAATGCATGGACCAAGGATCTCTGTGGAGCTTTTTGATGTTGGAGGTGGGGAGACCTCCTCCAGGGACAATTACAGAACTGCCCAGATGTGGGGTCTGCCTCAACAGTAGGTTGTAGATGTCACTCCACTGTCTTCCCTTTCTCCCCTCTTCTTCCCTTCCTGTCCCAGATGAGTAGCAAGATTGCCACTGGTAGTGAGGGGACTGCAGTGGCCCAGAGGGAGTACAGGAGCCTGAGCAGGAGGAGTGGTGTTTGGACACAGCCATGGGGTCCAGGGGATGATGGCCTGCCTGGAGGACCTCAGATAGGGGCAGCAACAGATTGGTGGTGATGAGATGAAGCAAGAAGCAGTAAGAGTGGACCAAGTCAGTAATGAGATGATTGATGCCCGAAACCACAGCATTCAGAATTTGAGGAGGGAGGTTAGGAAGTTTGTTCAAAAAATGAAAATGGGGTGGTGGCGGTGCCTACCTTTAATCCCAGCATTTAGGAGGCAGGGGCAGGTGGATCTCTGAGGTCATGGCCAGTCTGGTCTTCAGAGTGAGTTCTAGGACAGCCAGGCCTACACAGAGGAAACCCTGTCTTGAAAAAAACAAAAGCAAAAACCAACCAACCAACCAAACAGAAAAATGAAAAGTAAAATGTGCAGTGGGGCTGCTTCCCTTTACTGGAGAAGTTGGGCTCCAAGGACAGCGCTGGGCTATACTTAGTGCAATTCCTGACTTCCTGCAAGTATAAACAGCTGCAGCGGTCCATGCGCAGAGGAGCCATTAGCCTGCATGTCAGGCTCCTCCAGGAGCACTGGAAGATGGGCTTTACCTAGAGATGGGCTCTACCTAGCCACAGCCTCTCTTCCAGTCTGCTGCTGACTCCCTACAGTTCAAAAGGCAGGTGGGGTCAAAGCTGAAGGTTCTGGGAATCAAGTCCTTAGCTGAATTTTGAAGGAGGAACTTCAGATCCTTCAGCCTCCAGCTGTTTCACCAGTCAGAGAAGTGAGGGTAGGGGCGGGGAGGTATTTGTGTGTACATATACACTGTGTGTGTGTGTGTGTGTGTGTGTGTGTGTGTTCAAGCTGGGGAGGAAGGAGAGTCCCTGTGCTTGCAGCACTGCTGCCATCTTGTGCTCACAACGAGACACTGATCCTGAAGCCAGGCCACACAAGTCAGAGCAGGACAGCCTTCCAGCTATCATGGAGTGGGCAGAGGCTTCATGAAGCGCTGGCCTGGGCAGCAGACCTAGAACCAGAATCTGTGGTCAGTCTCTGCTTCACTCCTATTGCTGGGATCGAGTCAATTATGACTATCTTTGCAAGGGGCATCCAAGGTGGGGGGGAGAGCCTGTGCTGCCGTCTAGGTCTCCAGCAGTTGTCTTGAATGGACACATACTGGGAACTGGGAAGCAACACTGTAGGCTGCACCGAGGAACCAGAACAGCCATGCTGCTGCCAACTGACCACCCTGAAGTCTGCAGACAGTGCCTAGTTTCCTGCCAGCATCCCCTCTCCTAGCTGTCTGTATGGTCGCCAGAGAGAGAACCCTGTAGTCTTGCCCAGTCTAGGTGGAAATCTGGGGGTTGATCGATTCCCACTTCACAGTGCAGTGGCCCCTTTATCTCAGATCTAATCTTTACTGTCCCTTCCCTTTATTTACAAGTCCCCAGGCAGGAACATTTGTCACATTCCCTTATGTATCCCTCACACTGAAAACCATGTCTGCCCTACAACCAGCACTTACGACAATATCAAACCCTGATAATACACAAGATGGTAGCAGTGACTACTGGTAGGGCCCTAGGCTTCTGGAGTGGTCTGTGGAAACTTCCCTGGGCTTTCTAGTTTAGACAGTAAAGCAGCAGCCTTGGCTTTGATCATTCCATAGTCAGCTTCCCTAAAGGGGTTCAGATATGGAGAGAATGAAGGAAGCAGGCAGAGAAGTAGACTGGGGTCCCTTTCCTCCATGACTTACCAACCAAACAAGGCCCTTCTTATCTACTACTTGTAAAGGGTGGTAACACCATGAATGTTGTGGGACCAGGCCAGAGGTAGATGGACTTGGCCTGGACATGCACTCAGCCCTTCCCCTGCTTGAAGATAGAACAGTCAGGGGCCATGCATGCTATCCCTAATCTAGTTCCTTCATGTAATTGTCCCTAGAGAGCTGGGTCAGGTCTCAAAGTGCAGGTACCAGACCCTGTGTGCTGACTACTTCAAGCCTTCTGCTATCTTGTTGCTAAGGGTTGGGTTAGCAGGTACCCACAGCTCAGAACAAGGCCTCTTGAGGGTTGTGTAGAACCAGGGAAGGTCTGGATGCCTACACCTGATGTGTATGGCCCAGTGCCATGCGCCAAAGTGGCCATGAGTTCTAGTCACCGGCATGCAGACAATGCGAAGTACCTGCATGGCTGGCACCAGTGTCCTCCCTGTGGCCTGCTATCCCAACATGCCAACACTGTCTACCAATACTAGGCTTCTTCTCTTGACCAATGTGCCACTGTCGTAGGATGGGCAGAAGCATGGGGGTAGTAGTGTGTGAAAGAACCCAAAGAGGCCGATGCTGTCCTGTGCAGAGCAGATGGAGGCTGGATTTGTGTGGTGAAACAGGAGTTGTATCTGTGAGTATGGCTGTGCGTTCCACCCTGCTGTGCTGTGAGTGTGGTCTCCAGACCACACTACATCTACAGATGCCCACCTCTCAGATGGCTCAAAGTAGGCCCTGCTCATCAAAAAAATGCTTCCTGCCAGAAGCAGATCACGCTGGCAGGTGGCTTTCTACTTTTATTTGAGGACACAAAAGGCACCTCTTCCTGTCTGTACCTGAGGACCAACCAACAGATGAGCCTCAAGTGGGTGGAGCCCTGCTGGAGGAACAGAGCAAAGATGGGGAAACAGTGGAGGAACTGGGGGGCTCTGGATACTCAGAATCCCCAAGGTCTCATCTTGACACCTGGACTGGTGAGGTCTTGCCTCACTGGGTGCAGTTTCGTACCTGGACAGTGGGTAGCTCAGCAAGGGCCACCACAGTCCATGCAACGGCCAGTCAAGGCCTTCTTCAGGCCCTGCTCTGCTAGTACAGGGATGGGAGAGGCTGTAGTAACATCTCTATCACCTAGACTGGAAGTGTGGATTCTGGAGGGCTCCCATGAGCTTCTTTGGGGAAGGAGCCAGGGGGATTTCATGGAAGCAGTCTCACACCAGGACAATCAGGTCACATCAGGTCAGCTTGTCTGGGGTTCCAGGTCTTAGCAAAGTCAGAGTGAGCAGGAGGATGGAGGAGGCAGGACTAGTCAGGATCCCCGTGGAGGGCTGACCCGTTTCCCAGTTCATCCCACTGCTGCCCAGGCTCCAGGAGGAAAGAAAGGGGGTAACACCCCCAAGCAGCCTTAACACCAAGGGAGGGAGGGAGGGGCCCCAGTGGGTATGAGAGTGCCAGGCCCTGGGCTGCAGGGTGCCAGACCCTACATTCATAAGGCAAATAGCATGTCATCATCCTTATCCTGGGTCTTCCTTCGAGGAGCTGTGCCAGGAGAAGGTCCCGGAGGTCCCTCGGCTGAAGGGCTGGCTAGGTTGGGCAGTCGATCGGCAGCCTTGGCCCGTTCTTCCAGGAATTTGTCAAATTCTAGTGAAAAAGAGTAGGCTTGTAGGCTAGAACTGGGGAGGGACAGGACTATTAGTTTCAGGGGAAGAGTAGGTAAATAGGGTGGTCTGTTACCTTCACTAGTGACACCAGAGGGATCCTCAGCACTGTTACCCTGAGAATGCAGACGGAAAGAGACAGAGGTTAGTACTGCTGGGAGCATGTATAACCTGCCACACAGTGGGCAAAGGCAGGCCCTTGGGAGCAGGACCAGTCTTGGTGTTGTGCTTAAGTTAAACATGGTGTCAGGACATAGGCCTTGGTTCACTCATACCTGAGCATCAGGGCTCCAGGTGTTCTAATTTCGATGAACCATGACTTTATTCTCCTTTGAAACAGGGAGGCTGGGGTTTAGCAGCTGAAAGCTCACACTATTCCTACAGATGACCTGAGTTCACCTCCTAGCACACATATAACAGCCTATAACACCAGGTTCAGGGGAACCAATGCCCTCTTTTGACTTCTGCAGGCACTGCACTCACATGAATAAACACACACACACACACACACACACACTTAAAACATAAAATTAGGGCTGGAGAGATAGCTCAGTGGTTAAGAGCACTTTTTGCTATTGCAGAAGACCCAGATTTTGTTCCCAGCACCCAAATGGCAGCTCACAACTAATTGTAACTCTAGTTCCATGGGATCTGATGCCCTCTTTGACGTGTTCAGGTACCAGGTATACATGTGATGCATATACATACATATATTAAGGTAAAACATTCATACATATAAAAATAAATAAATCTTAAAAAATTAAATCTTTTTTATGTTAAGAAACAGGAAAAATGGCTATGCGTAGTGGCACATGCCTTTAAACCTAGCACTTGGGAGGTGGAGGCAGGAGGATCTCTGAGAGTTCAAGGCCAGCCTGGTCTACAGAGCTAGTTCCAGGATAGCCAGTACTACACAGAGAGACCCTGTATCAAAACAAAAACAAAAACAAAGGAAAGAAGAAAGAAAGAAGAACCTGCAGCCGAGGCTAAGCTGGTGGATACTGGAAGCTAAACACAGATAGTCAAGCCCTGGTGTGGTACCCAGCAGCACATTCCTTTCCTCCAGGATCCAGAAACAGGGACTGTCTAGCTCCATGGATGGAAGGTCAGCCCCCACTGGGGCTGTTTGAGCTAAAGCTGTGCCCATGTCTGCTGGAGGTGAGCTACAGCCCATTAACCACCTGAACATGTGGGGCATGGGGTGCAATGAGGCTTCTGCTCAGTGAGCAGGGCCTGAGTCTTGCCTAGTCCTTGGTCTGACTGGTTAGAATCAAAGTCTTGCTGCTTATGGGCAGCGGCCCTTGGCAGGGAAGTGCCCAAGCTGTCACTGGGTCTTTAGTGTCCACAGAAGTGGTGGTGGAAGCTGGGGGAAAAACCTTGATGCCAACTCAGGACTTGTGCCTTCTGGTCCCTTTATAAAGCCAAGAGCTGGGTCCCTTGTAGTTATCAGCCTTTTTGATATGAAATGGGGTGAGAATGATGCCTCCCTGAGTGGATTTAGGTCTCTAGGGGCTACTGTAGGTACACAGCTTAGTATCCCTCTTGGTCTATAACCAATGCCATCTCCTGAATGATGGCTGAGACACACAGGGACACACTGAGGTGTGATCTGGGACAGGGAGGGTGTTGCCTGGGAGAGGATGGTGGCTAACCAGATGAAGATATTAATACTTATCTATCTTCACTAGTCATTCACCAGACCCCTCTATAAGACAAATGGATCTTTGCTTGATAGGCAAGAGGGGAACCCCAACTTACCACATCTGTGGACAGCCACTGTTCAATGTCCTCCATGATGCGAGCCTGGGAGGCAGGGATCTGGAAGGAAGGTAGTAGTGAGGCAAGTAGGAGCAGTAGTCTGGGTGCTGAGAAGGAAGCTGAATAGTCCTTGGAATTCACTTCCCCACCTGGATCTGAGTTTCCTCCATCTCCTGCTGGGGTATATATCCTAGAATTACCTGTTCCAGCTACTTAGGACCACTCTGCAGTGGTGCCAGGCTGTGGGTGAAGGAGTACAGATGCAGAAGAGTAAGGAGGGACTGTGCTCCCAGCAGCTGGAGTAGGCAAGGGGCAAATAAGAGAGAATGCATGTCTGGTCCCGACAATGGGAAGTGTGGGGAGGTATTCCAACTGGAGACGGGTTTTATGCCATGATCCAGGACAAAGACAATCCTGATCACAAGTGTTCAGAGCACTGCCAGGGAGGTTCAGTCTCCTGGCACCTTGGCAGAGTTAGTTAATGGAAGAATCAGAAACAGTAGGATCCAAGAGGAAGGAGGCGCTGAGTGCTTCAGAAGGGCCAGGCTGGTGGTCTCAGGGGTAGCTTTCTAGATGGGCACATTTGACTCTGGGCCCAACACATGATGGCTCCTAAAGGGAACAGGGGCTGGGGTCTTCCACTGTTAACAGTTTCCATAGTGTCTATCTGGTTGGAGGTCACAAGCATAGACATGGTCTGCTATGGCCCCTGGAGTGACTCCTGGCATCTTACACAATGTTCTGGTACTTGTCTTCCTGATAACATGACCACCATTCAGAGTGCTGTCAGGAGGAGGTAAGGCAGGCAGAGATCCCACACAGAGAAAGGCTGGAAATTCCAAGTTCCCATTTGGCTGCTTTTGGACAGAGGAGAGTTAGAGTTTCTGACCAAACCAGTTTAGGGGCCAAGCTTATCACCTAGTGCAGGGAAGAGGTGGGGACAACTTTCCAGCAGCAGGTGCTGTTGGCAGGCCAGGCCTGCCCAGCTAAGTGTTGCCCCTTGACTGTTAGAGGAAAGAGTGGTTAAATTGGAGCCTTAGCCCTCCTCTCTTGGGGCTGCTTAGGGTCCTGCTCCTTAGTACCAATTCTGTGGCCTGAGAATTCATGTAGGTTCTTTACATGATCACCTCTCAACCCAGGCAAAAAGCCTCACCATGATGGTGGGCAGTAGCGTTAAGTTCAGGGCCAGTGGCAGGCTGGTAGCCACTTCCATCTAGATGTTCATGTGTACATATGTGACTGTGTGTGTAGGTGTGTGCACACACAGGTATGGCAGCAGAGAGACAAGGGATAAAGGAAGCTACACAGTGTGTCTCACTAATGGGAGAACCACGATGGTAGGAACCCAGAACTTCCAGACTAGGTTAATGTGAAGAACAAATGAAAAACAATAACTCCTTGCCATTCCCACTGAATCCCAAAGGGTGGCGTGCACACTCTAAACTGAAGAACAGTGCCTGTCAGCCAGATTAGTGACTGGCCAAGGGCTTCTGAGGGGCACCCAAGTTTCAGAAAAATTGCTTTTCCCACTGCTTTCATAGTGACCAACAGCAAACAGGAAGCCTTCTAGGCCCTAGTACAGGTGAGTGGTGGAGGGACTCTGGTCCATTATTCACTGACCTCCCTGTCCACTCTATACAGACCAGTGTAAGGCCTAGGTCACTGCTGCATCTCAGGAAGAGAAGGAAGAGAATCTGGCCCTTCGTGCAACGATGTACACCACACAAGTTGTGAGTTCTGCTGAGTCTTGGACAAAGGCACTGCCTACCAGCTTCAGTTTGGACTTCAGTCTTGAATAACATCCAGGCAGTCAGTGAATTATGTGGCCTTGATTGACTGCCTGGGAGTGGGTGCTGGCTTGGTCTTCAAAGCAGACAGCTGCCCAAGTAAAGGGGAAAGGATGTAAATAAATGTCATGCTCGTCAGTGAGTGGGGCTGTGCATGTATTTCCTACTGTGGGCTACAGCAAGGTGCTGTGGGAGTCTGGAAACACAACACTGGTCATGCCTGTGACGGGCATCCAGGGCCCCAGCCAGGCCATCTGTGGTTTGCCCCGGAAGATGCCCCTATTTCTGGGTGGCAGCGGGAGTGGACTATATGCTGATTCCTATGAGGGGAACGTGAGGGCTTAATATAGGGCCAAGCATATAGAGCATAGGCTCAAGAGGTGCTGGCTCAAAAGCATGGATAGGCCCAGTGCAGGTGTGCTCTGCTCTACCCACCTGTGGCCCTTAGACTCCATGAAGCCTGCCTGCCTCAGTGTTCTGTGCCTCTTCTGCTCTGACTTGAAATGGACCCCAAGCAAGGAGCTAGGAGGCACAGGAGTGCAGATGGAGAGAGTTCCTGGGAGTCACTAGATCCTGCTCCATCTGAGCAGGACCTCCTAATGGAGCTCTGGTTTCCTTCTGGAGTTGAGTGAGGTCCCTCCTGTGCCCAAGGCTTTCAAATGGCTTTTTATCTCACCTAGGAAAATGTCCTTGGTCCTACCCATCCTTTAGACCTCTTCTTCCACTTCTTAGGCCCACTTGGCCTCAGAGTCCACCTGCCACACTCCTCCTCTGTGACCTCCTGGCCCTCCCCTACCTCCTAAGTGGGGTATGCTGTTTCTCGCTACCCCACCCTCCCAGTGACTTGGCTCACTATAGATTATACTTGGAAATCTTGTCACTGGGAAGAGTGGCCACAGAATTCTCAGTCTGGGCATGTGGCTTCCACTCAACACACAGCCAAGAAATTAACTGGACTTAAAAGAGTACCTGGGAGCCTGGGTGGTGGTAGTGCACACCTTTAATCTCAGCACTTGGGAGGCAGAGGCAGGTGGATCACTGTGAGTTCCAGGCCAGGCTCCAAAGCTACAAAGAGAAATCCTGTCTCAAACAAACAAACAAACAAACAAAAAATGAGTGCCTGGGAATTGTGCCTCTTGTTCTAGGGACTCCATTTTATTCCCCTCTGCCCATGCTCCTGTTAGTGACAGGACGCTGTTTTCTCACAGGTTGCTCTGAACAACTACTGCTGTTAAAAGTTCCAGGGAAAGAAGATGAAACAGGACTAGGGGGTTAATTGCCTGATGACCCAAGCTGGTAGGGGATGAAGTAGGATGTGGACACCAGTTCCTGAGGCAGGATTGTGTCTGAATCCTTGCTGGGTGAATGCCTCTTTGGCTCTCAACTGGGGAAAACAAAACAAAACAAAACAACAACAACAAAAAAAACAACTGAGAGCCAAATGGGAAAGGGCTGTGCCAATCCAGTGCTGAGCTCATAGTGGGCCCATAGTCCCTTCCTTTTGGAAGGCTATGGGTAGAACAGGACTTTTTTTGTACTTACTGCTCCAGTGTTTTGCTGACGGGCATCCAGGGCCCCAGCCAGGCCATCTGTGGTTTGGGGGGCTTCATATTTGACCCTGAAATACAGAGCAGCATGGTATCAGATGCTACCTGACCACACTGGGCCTGACAGGCAATGTGTGGGACTAGGTGAGTCAGACTTGGGCTGGCCTGGGCAGGAGTGCCTCAGGTCATAGGATGGCCTGACCTAAGGCTCCTCTTCAAGCAAGAAGGGGCTCCATTTTCTGCTACTGGGGATTATGTTCAGATATGTGCCCCATAATGATGTGCATCAACCAAGCATGAGAATCTAGGGATGGCATGTGATCAAAGATCAGGAACAAAAAAAATCTCACATGGCTATGACCACACTGGGCCAAGTAGAGGGACTAGGAAATAGATTCTGACCCAATGCCCATGGAGAATTTTTTTTCTTTTCTTTTTTCGAGACAGGGTTTCTCTATAGCTTTGGGGCCTTTGGAGCCTGTCCTAGAACTACCTCCATATACCAGGCTGACTTTGAGTTCACAGAGATCTGTCTGTCTCTGCCTCCTGAGTGCTGGAATTAAAGGTGTGTGGGACTACCAACTGGTGAGAATTTTCATAGGTTCATTTTTGAGCAGTTCCTATCTGAATTTCATCAACTTGGTTCTGTTTAAGGGTATATTTGAATGGAGGAGTCCCTTCTACCGTCAAAATGAGTGTGACTATCTGACATTGGCTTACCATCAGGAAGGCTCCCTACCTCTCTGATGAATGTGTTACAGCTCTTCTACATGTCCCCAAAGGGAGGTCAGCCAGGCAGATAGGTGGAAGGCTAGGGCTGGGAGGGATGGGGTTGGCACCTGGCTGCTGGAAAATGAGGACAGGGAAGGAGTTATGTGGTGGTGTGTCTGAAGTACAGCCTCAGGGGAGTAAGAGGTCAGTCTAGAGTGGGAGAAAGGTTAGGACAGCATGGAAACTATTTGGGAGAAAAGGTCATCCAGGTGACCACATGGGAGGATCCACCACAGCATGAGGGTGGGCTAGCCAGTCAAGAGAACAAAGAGACCCTCATAGCTAGGGCCCAGTTCTGTCTCTGTGGGTGCATTCTATAGGGTGGGGACCAAGCATAGTGAGGGGTACAGGAAAAACAAAGACCTACGAGGGTACAGAACGGCTATGCTAGTCAATGGGAGCTGCAGAGATGCAAATCTGCAAGGACATGCTTCCCCTGCCCCTGTTGCCCTTATTGCCAACATGAGGTCCTCTAAGTATCTGCTCCCTTTCTCATATGTGTGCCCAGTGAAGGCCAGAGCTCAGCTCTCTCACCTTGCCTCCAAGCCTTTGCACATGCTGTTTCTAGGACCTAAACTGCTTTCTAAACCCCTGTCTGGCCTTGAGTCCTCTGAGAGCTACCTGCCCCCCCCCATCAGTCAAACACTGTACCACACAATGGCTATGCATACTATTACATAAAGACTGTTGCCCCAAAGGGCAGGCTGCATGTGTGCCTTCCCTGTGGAGGGATGATGGTGCAACAGTGCATTCCAGCCATGCTGGCAAACCAATTTAGCACCAGGCACTCTCCAGTGTGCCCAGTCGTTTTGTATGCTGGAGTCTACATGGACAGGCCACACTCTTGAGTGCATGTCCCACTGGGCTCATTAGCTTTCATCTGCATAGCAGCCTCAGCAGCATCCTTAACTCCATGGCAATAGTAAGCTGCTAGTCCCAGAGCCTCTGGGCTTGGCATAGTATGGACCTGCTGGCTGCAGACTATCAGATTGTATCTGGATCTGTAGTGTACACAGGGATTCCTCTCTGGCCAATTTCAAAGTTCCTAATGACAGAATAGTCACTAAGGAGCCATATGGGAGCAGCTAGGAGGCTTCTACAACTTTCCTTGGTTGTAAGACCCATAGTTGCCCAGAGCTCAGTCAAGGTCATAAGCAAAGGGATAAGAAAATAGTAGCAAACCTATCAGTCAAAGCAGGGAGTGGCCTTTGGAGACCTACTCCATTATAGGCTCTGACTGATGACATGGCTCCTATGGATAGCTCATAGGAAAACACATACCTTCTCTGGGGATGAGGGTGGCTATGGGACAATAGTCAAGACCTGGAAGTCCCTAAGGCTTTGTTAGGGGCCTTCTTTGCCCATGGGGGTTTGGGACTGGCTACATATTACATAACACAGTGGGCCAGCCAGACACAATGTTTTGAACAAATGGCCAAAGGCTCCCAACATGGTGCTGTCCTGTGGCTTACGGTCAGTTCTGGTTCTGGTTCTGGTCAGATGCTGACATTTCTTCCCTGCACATCCCTTCCTGTCTGTGGACCACAGTGCTCTCCAGGCCAAGCTGGACTGAATTTAGGGACTGTGTGTCTTTCCTTATGCCTGCCTACTTCCAATCCAGACTCAGAGATCCTGAGCGATGCTCTCGCCAATGGAGAGCCCCCATCTGCAGGAGAGCAGGACTGAGCAGAAACTTACCCTTTCCTTTGGTCAGCCAGTGAGTTACCCCGAGTCAGAGCAAACATGTCAAAGTCATCTTCCAGGCGACCCGAGGTCTCCAGAGATTGCAGGCCAGCTCTCACACTGCTGGAGCCAAGGTCTGCAGAGACAGAAAGGCCGAGTAAGATATCCACCTGCTCTTCCCATGTCCCATCAGGGTCTAGGGCTGTCTGCTGGAAGAGCATCAGGGCTTAGGTGGTGGGAGTTGGACTTCTTTTCTGTTGAGTATACTCATCTCTAAGGTGGTCACACAATCACCTTCTCCTGGCTGTGGTAAGGATTTGAGAACAGGAAAAACACCTGCTAGAGCAGCAGTTCTCAACCTGTGGGTCATGACACCTTGGGAGGTTGAACAACACTTTCATAGGGGTTGCATATCAGATACTTATATTACGGTTCATAACAGTAGTAAAATTAGTTATAAAGTAGCAGTGAAATAATTGTATGGTTGGAGATCACCACTGCACTAGTGGAAGAGGTGGCAGCAGGACAGTGATGAGATCTGACTTTTTACAAGTATAATGCCAGTTATTCAAAGTGGGAGCTGAATGGATTCTTAGGGCTTAGCATGGAGCAGGCAGTCAACAACATTACACCCAATCTCAAGCAGACCTAGTGGTGCAGGCCTGTAATCCTAGGTGTAGGGGAGACTGAGATTAGCCTGGGTTACAAAGCATGTTCTAGGACAGCTTGGGGAACTTTGTGAGGTTGGGATACAGTTCAGTGGTAGAGCATTTGCTTGGCATACTTGAGGCTTTAGGCTTAATCCCCAGCAATGCACTGTATAAAATAAAACACCAAAGGGAAAAAAAAACCCAAATAACAACAAAAAGATCAGGATGGTAACTGTTCACACTTATCAAGAATATAGTCAGGTGCACTCACCTGTAATCTCAGCATTTACAGAACTACGGCAGGAGGATGGAGAAAGTGTAAGGCCAACCTAGATGGGTTACTAAGCATTTTNTAATCCCCAGCAATGCACTGTATAAAATAAAACACCAAAGGGAAAAAAAAACCCCAAATAACAACAAAAAGATCAGGATGGTAACTGTTCACATTTATCAAGAGTATAGTCAGGTGCACTCACCTGTAATCTCAGCATTTACAGAACTAAGGCAGGAGGATGGAGAAAGTGTAAGGCCAACCTAGATGGGTTACTAAGCATTTTTAACAACAACATGGATCAAGCCAGTGGTGTTGCTGCTCACCTTTAATCCTAGCACTTGGGAGGGAGAGGCAGGTGGATCTCTGTGAGTTCGAGACCAGTCTGGTCTACAGAGTGAGTTCTAGGACAGGTAAAGCTACACAGAGAAACCTGTCTTAAGAAACAAAGAAACAAACAAACAAACAGATCTAAAACCATGAAAATCAAATAAAACCTAAAACTATCCACTCTTCTCAAAACAAAACACCAAAAGAAATCAATAAATGAGCTGGGAGCATAGCTCAGAGGCAGAATACTTGTCTAGCATGTGCAAGGTCCTGGGTTCTACCCCCAAGTACCACTAAAACACCGAGAAACAGCATGCCTTCAGGCTCAGCCCTGCTAGAAGCTTGTCTTGTTCTACCCTCCCAACCTTGAAAAAGGGCCCACTCCTTCTTTTAGTAGGAACTGATTACTGAAGCTGAGCAGCAGACTTTCCCAGTGCCCTCAGGTTGTTCCGGTGGAGGTGGGGTGGGAAAGCTATCATTGCAGAGGTTTGGTCAGAGCACAGTGGGATTTATTAGACTCAAGGGGCTTCGGAGCCTTGGTACTACCAAGGCATTCTCACAAATTTTGTCTCAAGTGCTCAACCCTGCAGTAAGATTTGGGTTGGGATCTAAGCAAGGTGAGACCTGGATCAATGCATTGCTGTTGGGAGTACAGAAAGGCACCCCCAGAACTTTGAGGCTACATATGCATTGTAACATACCCTTAGCTGGAGCCCCCAACATACTTACTCATTTCTGCCAGTTGGGATGAGAGGTTGTTGGTGGCTGTGGGGTCAGGACCCACGTCAATCAGGTCAGCGGCTGACTCAGTTTCACTGGAGGTCTGAGAGAAGGGAGATGATCCTTTCTGGATGCAGTGATCTGTCTTCAGGCCCCAGCTTCTCTGAATGGGAGTTGGGGAGCTTCTCCCCCTCCACTTGGGCTCCAGTTTGGCTGTACCCCTGGGAGGCTGGGAAGGCCTGAGGTACCAGCTAGTTGTGGCAAAGCCTTATTTCCCTTAAAGGGGCAGTGGTATAAGAAGTCAGAAGAGGGCTGGAGAGGTGGCTCAGAGGTTAAGAGCACTGGCTGCTCTTCAGAAGTCCTGAGTTCAACTCCTAGCAACCACATGGTGGCTCACAGCCATCTGTATTGAGATCTGGTGCCCTCTTCTGGCCTGCAGGCATACATGCAGACAGAAAACTGTATACATAATAAATAAATCTTAAAAAAAAAAGAAGTCAGAAGAAACTTCCCTATGAGTCTAAAATGTACCAGTACCCTGTGAAGAGCTTCAGGGAGAGGGTGAGAAGTTCCCTCTCACTTTCTATCAATACAGCACAACCTAGTCCCAGAAGAGATGCCTCTTACCTTGGCTGTCTGGCCTGTTCGGAACCGTTCAAACCTACAAGACAGAAAAGACCCCTGTCAAAATGTCAAACTGACACAGTCCCCAGAGGACCCCTACGAGGGATTGAAACCACAGGTCACTAGCAGGGTGATGAGATGCACTGGTCCTGCCTAATAGATCCAGTGCATACTTGTGGTTCCCACATCACCACTAGCTGAGCCCCTCTTTCACTTGCACAAGGGCTGGGAGTTATATTTTCAGTTAGAGAGCCACCCTGTAATTGTCAGCAAGAAACAAGTTGACAAAAACACAGAGAAAAGAAAGGGACACTAGCAAGAAGAGAAGTGTGCTGTTTTGTCAACTGACTCAGCTACCTGCTCTACACTAGGGATGATTCAGCCCTGACCATCAAGGGACTGACAAGGTGGATGGAGAAGGTCCTGTGCATCCTACTGGAGTTGTGGCTTGGTGTAAAGGACATCACTTCTGAATTCATCTTCTGGTCTGGTGTAGTGTCTCTGGGTACCTGCCTGACAGCTAAGGTGATGACTTAGTTGAGAAACTAAGTAGCAGTCGTTGGCACTGGAACAAACTGATGAATTAGAGGCCTGATGATAGGATATGGGGGGGTCTACCACACAATGTACCTCAAGATGGCAAGGAGGAGGTCTTGCATTCTACTGGGCTAATAAACAGGAGAAGCTGGCCCATTGTTGCTCTCGGGAGCACACAGCAAGTGGGGAAAGATAGAAAAGAGGCACACAGAGTGGGATGTGGGTAGATAATAAACCCTGTTCCCAGGCACGCACAGTGCTTTGCCACCTTCTTTCATGACTCCTCATTACCCAAGTATCTCAGTGACGGGCAGGGAGCTAGAGGCATGTGCCCCTGCTGGTGTCTGAAGAAGGCACAGGGAAAATGACTGTGGAGAAGCCAAGGCCAGGGCCCAGGGTGGGATGGGACTACCGTTCATGACGCAGAAACACGTTGTTGAGGTTGTCATTGACCATGAGCAGTTCCTCGGTCAGTTGCTCATTAGAGATGCGTGGGATGAGCTCCAGGACCCGCTGCTGCATGGCACGGCAAGTGCGGTTGAGTTCCTGTGTGGAGAAGTGGGACATTCAGGCCACATGGCAGGACAAGGCTATCCTTCATGGATAGTACTTCATCTGGGCCTATTGTGGGGAAAGTATCTTCAAGGCACCACAAAATAGGTTTTGGGGCTCTAGAAACCTGTTTTCAAGATCACTTCTCAGGGTGCTCAATTGTAATTACATTATTTAATTGGGAGATAGGGGTCTTACGATGTTGCCTAGGCTGATCTGGAGCTCTTGGCTTCAAGTGATCCACAGCTTCTGGAGTAGCTGGGACTATTAGGTTTCACACTAACATTTAAAGGACAGGAACTCACCATGCTAGTGATTCTGCTGGCTTAAAGGGACTGCATGCAGACTGAAGAGTCAAGTTTCTGATACTACATTTGCTTCCTTAAAAACCCTCAGACTCCAGCCTGGCACATGTGGTGAAGCAGCACAAGAGAGACATTGTCTCAGACAGAGTGGAAGGAGAGGACCGACTCCCTAACGTTGTTCTCTGATTTCTATATGCATGCCGTGGTATTCGCATGTCCTCACTCTTACACACATCATCCACGCAGATGCTCACAAAAGGGAAAAACAAAGGAGGATGGGAAAGATGACGGCCATGACAGGTCTGAGAACGGGGATTGGGGATGGGAACAAGCTGTAACTTCTATGACTGTTACCCCCACATATCCTGATTTTGAGGTTTTGCCTCATTATTCTCATTAACTGGCTTTTTTTCTTTTGATAAACCTGTTTTGGGATAATTTTTCAGATTTACTGAAGAGCTGCAATGATGGCTCAGAGTTCCTATGTGCCTTTACCCAATATGCCATTTATCCAGACTAAGGCATTAACACTGGCATTAACTAAACTACATGGTCATGTTTTACCACCTTTTCTTCTATCTTTTTTGTTTCTGGATCCTGCTGCATTTAGTTATCATGTTACTGATTGGTTTTTAATCACAGTTAAACTTGTTTTGGAAAAAGAAAAATATTAAGAGGCTGGGTGTGATGCTATGCACCTGTAACACTGTCAGTCAGTGGCTGAGGCAGGAGGATAGAATGCTCAAGACTAGCTTTGGTTGCATAATGAGACCTTGATTCAAAAATAAAAAAAAATAAAACCTCCTTTGGTCTATAGGACAACTGGTAAGACTGGTCACTTCTTACCCAGTACCTGTCACCTAGCTATGGACCATAGTCACATGCCAGCACACTTTCTCTTGTGGGGATCAAAGATGAGGCTCTGCACTAATCTTTGGCTTCCTGTGGGCCTTGTTCCCCACCCACTCCTAGGTCAGGCCTAAGGTTTCTTTATCTGCTCAGGGTGACTTCCAACATCCCTGGGCTCCCTTTCTGTGCCTCCCAAGAGGAAGCACACCTGAGGATTAGTTTGTTTCCTATGGGCCCCTCAGGACAGCAGAAGAACACAGCTTGAAGCTGTTGCTTCAAGATATGAATCCCAGCTTTGCTACCTATCAGCCATATGCCCTAGACATGTTACAAGACCTCTCTTTGCCTTGGTTTCCCGATCTGGAGAAAGGGTGTGGTTAGGGCTATGAGTGACTGTATATCAAGTACCTACATAGAGTTTGACACATGCAGAGTGCCCATCATGTGGGCACTGACTCTGGGTCACCCTGCCAGTTGGTTACAGTCTTCTGAGTATCCCAGACTGTACATATCCACGTGAACTAGGCTTGGAACAAATAAAACTAACAACAACCCTTAGTCAACTCCCTTTCTTCATCTAGTTCTCATGCTCCAGAGTCTACTCAGCTAAGAAACTCCTATTTTACCCTGCCCCTGCCCCCACCAAGTATGAGGATCTCTGAGCAGTCACAGGGGTATAAAGACCTTGCCCTAAACTGCTTTCTGAGGGCTGGTGGGAGAGTGATGCATAACAGCCCACTGAGCATTCTGCACACAAAACATCCTGCCCTCCATGCATTCTGAAGATTCCTAAGCTTTGGCACTTTCCAACTTTCTTATCTCCTCCCTGAATGTCCTCCACAGGAAGGCTGCCTAGCTCCCTTCACTCCGGTACCGCACCCCATATGAGCATAGAATCAAGTGAATGTCATTGACAGTCAGGAGCAAAATTCAGCATTTCCCACCTGCCTCAGCTCCCCAAGACCAGATATTCACTCTCTCAAAGCCCATGTTGCTCTATTCCTCCTGCTTGCTCCCTCAAATAGTGTGAAAGGTAGAAATCAGCCCTTCCAGCTTTTCCTAGTACTGCTCATGCTATCAGTACTGGGTGTAGAACTAGCTGGCTCACACGTACTATCTCATTTACTTTCCATGCCCCACTTGTAGCAAAGCAGTCACATAGATGGAGAAAATGAGGGGCTAGTTTGTTCAAGCCAGAAAGCAGCAGAATTAAGATCTGATTTACCATCTGATGAAAATCCAAGGCTCCTCTTTGTAATATTTTCTATTGCCTCAGAGTTCCCAGCAAAACCAAAAGAGTGCCATGTGGGCAGGGAAGAAATAGGTATGCATGTATACAGGGTCACCTGGGTGGGGCTGAACCTGGAGGCAGGCTCTTTGCTCACCTGCAGTAGTTCCAGGTCTGCAGGCTCTATCTGGGTGGGTACCAGCTCTGTCAGCATCTCCGACATCACTTGTACATTTCCACTCACCATCTCCAGCTCACTGCGCAGCTTCCCAATCTGAAATGCACCAGAGTGAGGGGAGAGAAGGCAGAATCTAGAGTCCATGCTGCCCTCACAGACATATGGCCCAAGAACTGCCCCACCAACACTTTCTCTACACAGTTTCTCTCCTGACTTCTGGGTATGGTCTGTACTCAAGAGTCCCACCACATAGCCCTCTCACAGAGGTGCTACCAACCGCTGCCATCTCTAAACCAGGAGTCAGGTGCAGAGGAGAGCCTGAAAGAAGTGTGACAATCAGAGAGGAATAAGCCAGTGAGTGTGGTTGGAAGAGCACCAGCATCTCTTTGGGCAAAGATGGCAAGTAATGAGGCCCTAGGGAGTGGCAGTTCTCCCAAGGGAGTAGGAAGGTTGTAAGCCCCTTATGTCTAGGAGGACAAAGTGTTATTCTGTCTATGTCGTTCCCTCTTTTAAGAGAATTGGGATTTTGTCTTGTCTCGGTTCATTTTTGGGCCCAGGCTCATCCAAAAATAAGTCCCAGGCCTGCTACCCACTCGAACATAAAACTCAGATCCAGTACTTGTACCCGTGATCAAAGGCCTGGAGACATATAACAATAAAGTTGGTCAGTGTCCTCAAACAGATTAGGTTGTGAGGGTCACGGTGCAGTGTCTTTTGTGAACTCCGAGAGACTTCATATTAATATGCTCATGGGCACTGTGTCTACTTTGAATGCTGTGAATCATACAAAGGCTCCCCCAAATGTATCTGGATCAAGACTCACCTTGTAATGGGATGGCTCATGAGTCTAATGGTTAGAAGACTACATTTTGGGAAATACTGGTATATTCCAAATTGTGTGGCTGAATGACAATGAATTTCATGATTATGACAGCAGCTACCATTTACTGACTAGTTAATGAGTGCCAAGCACTGTACACATACCATCATGTAGGCTCAGACACCTTTAAGGAGCTTGAGGATGAAGAAACAAGCATGCAGAGACAAGTACCATATCCACTGAAGCTGACCACAGTGTCAGGCACACCCACAGTGTCAGGCAGAATGACTCATTTAATAACTCTCTTGCTGTAAGTGGACAAGTTGCTCATCACCAACTTGCTACATACAAACCGAAAGGGACCTAACCACAAAGGTGCTAGGAGTTACATCACCACACTGCAACATATTAACATGCCCCAAGAGGCAAAAGGAGCTATGAAATCAAACAAAAATACTTAGTTTTGGGCTGGAGACATGGCTCAGCGGTTAAGAGCTTTGCCTGCTCTTCCAAAGGTCCTGAGTTCAATTCCCAGCAACCARATGTGTTCARAYCCATKTGTAATGYGATTTWGTGCCCTCTTCTGACCTGCAGGGATACATGCAGGCAGAACACTGAATACATAATAAATAAATAAAATCTTTAAAAAAATTACTCAGTTTTGTTTAGCAAGAACTTTCTAGCACTAAAGTAATCAATCAGTCTTAATACATAGACATTAGAAAAACCAGTTAAAACTAGAAGCAAGGTAGACAATTGCTTTGGATAGCAGGGTAACTTTACAGTTTTGTAGGCTTTAATTACTTGCTTAGCATGCTGGCCATCTCTAGTCGTGTTTGCTGTGGTGCATGGTTTCATAAGTTGCTATAAGATAGCATGGAAGTTTATCTTTGTGGAGCTGAGGCTGTGCACTGCACACAAGTGGTCAAGAGAGTGTTCTTTGGAATGAAGCTTATCTAGATCATGTTTGTGAACCTTTACCTCCATCACACTAAGCAGCTAAGTGAAGTATGCTTCACTGATGATGGTTGAAGGTCTGCGAAGACCTCCAGTCCAGCCCCATACCTCATCTCAAGTGACTGATGATCTAGATTACAGCTACCTGGTCTGGGGCAGGTAACCCTCTATAGGCTAGGAAAATTTCCCCAGAAGCTAGGCCTCCAAGCTTTTTTTAAAAAATATATTTATTTATTTATCTATTTATTTATTTATTATTATGTATACAATATTCTGTCTGTGTGTATGCCTGCAGGCC
>LOJH01026949.1:3452-18219 GCA_001685095.1 Ellobius talpinus
CTCTCTCTCTCTCTCTCTCTCTCTCTCTCTCTCTCTCTCTCTCTCTCCCTAAGATGTCTCCATGGGGCTACCTTGTCTTATAATCCTGTGAGCTCAAGACCTCTGTCTGGCCTCCATCTCTTTCTCTCACAGACTCTGAAGCTAAAAGTCAGCTTGCTGGAGCAGGTTGCTCTTAGATGGATGTCCTCTAACCCCAGTCTGCCTCTCTGAGAACACCAGGTTCCCACTTCTACCCAGAGACACTCATACAGACCCAGGCCAGGGCAGGATCCCATACTTTCCACATGAAAGGTCACCCAGGAATGCAGCTGCTCTCGGGCTGCATGAGCAGCCCCCAAGCACCAGTCCCTCATGCATGTGCTTGGACTGGTCTGCCAACCCAACCAGATGTCAATGCTGTCCCCACAGTCCTAATTTTTCCTCTTGGAATTCTTGCCTGGCTTCTTCTGCCAAAGTGTCTGGACATTGAAAAAAAAAAGTAACAAGAACATCCCTGATTTCCAGGCCTTATTTCTTAAAGAGGTACTTTGCAAATGTTTCCATGAGAATCCTCCTAACCGCGGAGGAGAGAGCTGCATTTGCATGAATGGGTAGCACAAAGCAATTTTTGAGGGATTATTGTGAACACAAAATTTGCATTTGATCTTCAAATTCATGTAATGCTTGTGTTTGACTTCATAACAAATTCCTATTTGTATTAATATGAATGTGTTTCCAATGATTTTACCATCAAGCAAAATAGGTCTGACCTTTGAAAGTACAATAGTTTTATCCTGGGGCTTGAGGGCAGATGGCACAAAAAATGATGGCCCAAGAAGGGACCCCACTGGTGACCCCCCTGTAAGTTGACCCAGAGGTCCTTTATTTATACCTAGTGAACTTCCTGTGGCATTTACCTCAATGGACTATTTTAAACCCAGAGAGCTTAATCCTATTTCGCTTCTTTCAGCAAATTACCTTCTGTTTCAGCCGGAAGAGACAAGGGGTGCCCTCACATAACGCCTTCCTTCACCCTTCTCTACCCCATCTCCAAGGGTGCCGGTACATGGGGTCAAAGAACACCGCACTCCTTCTTCATGCTGTGTTCTTAGAGGTGCCCCGAAGTCTATTCCTTTGTGCTCAGACATTCTAGAGATTGAAAAGAAAACAACAGCTTTCCTTTCTGATGGGGAGAGTGGTGCCCTCAGCTAGGCAGGGCTGCAAGCTTTCACCTGCCTGGCTGCAAGCCCTCTTCTTCCTCTCCTTTTGGGTTCTCCTCTCTTCCTCCTCATCTGCACCTGGGTCTGGCCATCAGAATCATGGTCAGAGAAGGCCAAGTATCCAAGCTGGGCCATGAAGAGTTTGTCCAGGACTTTAACTCTGTCTCTCTCTGGGCTTGTCAAGTTGGTAGGCTCTGTCATATCATCCCAGGGGGAGCAGCTGCCCAGGAAGGAAGGCAGCACAAAGTAAAGAGTGGCCGATGGACGGAGATACCATGTCCACAGTGGTCTCACTGGAGTGCCTGAGTTAGCTGTGTGTGAATGCACCTCTGACCCTAGGGTACAAGAAATGGCATATCCCTCTGTTTCTTACTTCTTTATTAACAACCCAAAGACTGATAGAGGTCATCTTATGAAAAATAGAAATTATAGCATTAAAAGGTGCAATAGAAGTTTTTTTTAAAAAGTTGTTTCTATATTTTAGTTAAAACACTTTGCCTTGCCGAAGCCCACTGAGAATTTTCTTCTAGCACCTTTGGTTCTCATATTTAGCTCTGTGATTCATTCTGAGTATACTTTAATGATGCCTATGCTCTCTCTTGAATTAAGGTGTATAAATGACATAAGGGTTTTATTCTTTCATGGTTTTCACATGCACACTGATTCCGTTTTGGGTATACATTATCCTTTTAGTCTGGGTTTCTCTGGTGGTCAAATGACCATGCATCTTTAGAGGGATTTCTCAGCTCTTTATTGAGACATTGTCCTATGTGTGTGTTCCTATACCAGCATTACCTTTGCATGGCTACAGTGAGTCTTAAGATGGATAATTTAAAGGGAAAAGAACGTGATCAAATATATTGTATGGAAAAATTTTTAATAAGAATAAATTTAAAAATGGGGAGTTGATATCCTGTGACTTTATTTTTTATTTTTAAAATTTGACTATCTTTATCATTTTCATTTCTAGTTTGATCTGATCATTTGCTTGTTTGTTTTTGAGGCTGGGTCTTTTAACCTAGGTTGGCTTGAAACTCACTATGTAGCACAGGCTAGCCTGAAATTCATGATCTGCCTGCCTTAGCTTCACGTGTGCTGAAACTACAGGTGAACCACTGATCTTTTGAATTTTACATAAATGGAATCAGTTTACTATTTTCTACTGCAGGACACTTTAGATTCTTGTGATTTTATTGAATCTACACATCAGTTTGAGGACAAATGGCACTTTAGAAAATGGAGTCTTCCAGTCTAGGTGCTTAGAGGAACTCTCCACTTACTGAGATAATAGACTTCTCTTCAGAGTGCTGGTTGGTTAGCATATTTAAGTTACCTGTAAGCATTTCATATTTTGGGATGCTACTGTAAATGGTGTTTTGAAGTACAATTTTCAACTGCCCCTCATTAGGAAGCAGATCTTATGAACCTGACGTGTCACAACCTTGCCAGACTGATTGCTTCTGGTAGCTTCTGTGTGGGGTCTTTGGGATGTTCAACACATACAGTCGTGTGTATACATGGCCACAGTTCAACCTCCTCCTTTGCAATATCTGTGGTCTTTTTTCTTTTTTGTTACCTAATTTCTCTGGTTAAGGTTTCCAGAACAATGTGGAAGAAAGGGGTGAGAAAGCCCCCTTTTTGTGCTTGCTCTACTAGGGGGAAAGGCCCAGGGAGTGGTGCTGGCTTTGAGCCCTTCTTAGATCTGAGAGGATCTTTTTTGGTCCTAGTTTGCCGAGAATTTAATCAAGAATGGAGTTTGAATTTTGCCAAATGCCTTTCTAAATCTATTGAGATGACTCTTCACTTTTAGTCTTTCAATGTGCTGAATTATATTAATTGTCTTCTGAATATTAAAATGGTTTTTGGCATTTCTGTAACAAACTCCATTTAGTTATATGTCATCCATTTTATGTATTGCTAGGTTCACTTTGCCAAAAAAATGTATTAAAGACTCCTGCAAATGGCCTTTGTGGATCTATTGGTGTGTAGTTTTTTTGTATTACCTTTGCCTGTTTAGCAACCGAATAATGCCAGCCTCATAAAATAAGCTGGAAAGTAGCCCCTTCTGGCTCTAGGAGACTGGAAGATGGACTATTTCTTCCTGAGATATTTGGAAGGACTCAGTAAGGTCACTGGGATTTTCTTTTCAGGAAGGGTTTGAACCCTGAGTCCAGTTCACTGAGTAGATACAGGATCCTCACCTTCCCTACTTAATGAGTTTGATAGTTTGGATTAAAGAAATTAATTTTACTGAACTTATTGGATGTATCAATACAATATTTCCTTTTTATTTAAGGATTCTTTCTAGTTTCCTTTTGGATACTGGTAATTTATCTCTCTCATTCTCTAGAGGTTTTATTAAAATTGTGGTGATTTCTTTTAAAGGAATTAACTTTTATTTTTGTTGGTTTTTTTTTAAATAGTGGTTTTCTGCTTGATTGCTTCTCTCTCTACATTTCTTTTCTTCTCTTTACTTTGGGTTCACTTTGTTCCTGCTAGATTCTCTAGGTAGAAGATGGTATTTTTTTTATTTGAAACACATCTTCTTGAATCATTCATTACCCAAACTGCCATAATAGCACAGTGTGAGCTACACCCTACAAGCCTGCTCTGCTGTGCTCCTATTTCTATTCTATTGAGGTCATTATTTGAACCATGGATTACTTAGAAATTTATTTTTTTAATTTTTAAGAATTTGAGGATTCCCAAATGAATTTGTAATTTGATTCTATTGCAGTTTTTGAACGGGTCATATGATTTTCAAAATTTGTTGAGACTTATAGTCCAGAAAATGACCTATCTTGGTGACTGTTTCATGTGTAGCTAAAAATAATGTGTGTTCTATTTTCGTGGCTTGAAGTTTCTTTAATGGAAATGAGTTCAAGCTGATAGTTGCTCATGTATCCCATGTTCTGATTTTCTGTCTACTCCTTCTAAAGGTTATCAAGAAAGAAAATTAAAAACTCCAACTATAACTTGTTCTGGCCATATAAGCTTATAATCACACTATGAAGCCTAAGACAGGAGGATCACAAGTTGAAGGTCTTGATGGGACTACAAAGCTGAGCTCAAGGCCAATCTAGGCAATTTAGTGAGACGTGTCTTAAAATAAAAAGTTAAAAGAGCTAGGCGTGGTGGTGCATGCCTGGTGTACCCCAGCACATGGAAGGCAGAGACAGGAGGCGCTCTATGAACGTGAGGCTAGCCTGGTCTACATATCAACTCTGTGCCATTGTATGGACGTGGCACACTCTGTTTATCCAGCCATCAGATGATGGGCCTTTCAGGTTTGCCTGGAAGGACTTGCACATCGCTGACAGAAATAGAGGTAGTAGTGACTGGTGACCCAGCTGCTTCTATGCCTGTGGACTCTCTTTTTTGTTTGTTTGTTTTCCTTTTCTAAGAAATCAAGACAAAATGACAGGCGAGTGTGGATTTGGCTTCTTTCCCAGACTACTCTCCCCGCTTCAGCCTCATGGTGCACTCCCCATTTTCACACCTGTTGTGTACTATTGTCCACTCACCCCAGACAGGGATCCCATGACAGCCATAGGACAGACACCACCAAAGGGGAACCAACTTGGGAAACCAATGAAATTTATTGGGGTTACTTACAGGAGTGGGGTTGAGGGGTTACTTACAGGAACAGAAATGACTCAAAGACAGCTCCATCACCAAAGCCCACCCCAGTACAGCTGACAACTCACAGAAGCTGGGAAACCTGGATCACACTGTGCAGCCTGCTGGCAGCTCAACAGGTTGGTCTAAAGTTCTTTCAGGCATCTTAGCTTGTCTGAAGGACTTCTTAGCCGCTCAGTACTGCTTCTCTGAGACAGACTCTCAACTTTCATTGCTTACTATAGCAGAGAGTGACCCAGTGAATCTGGTCAGTTTCAGGGACTTCCTGAAACTAGTTTGAGTCGTTTTCCTTTCTGCGTCCCTACATTGCAGCATAGAATGTTTGTATCTCAGAGGACACTGTTAAACAACACTCCCAGAGAAGAGATGGCTCTGAATTACCCACCTTCCTGCAGTAAAACTTTTTCAAATAATATTCTGCTGAAGAAATTAAAGTAGATGGAGCAGTATGGCACAGTTTGGGAACTCTCCTGCCAGTCTGTCTAGCTTCTGCCAAAGAACTAGAGCAAGTTTCATTTTGAGAGGCTCTGTTGTAGGAGGCCTGCTCGCTCATTCCTGGCAGCCAAGACTCGAAATAACCACACAGAAACTCTATTAATTAAATCACTGCTTGGCCAATAGCTTAAGAGTATTTCTGACTAACTCATATCTTAAATTAACCCATTTCTATTAATCTGTGTATCGCCACATGGCAATGGCTTACCGGCAAGGTTTCATCCATCATCTGTCTCTGGCAGGGCTACATGGCTTCTCTTGATTCTGCCTTCTTTCTCCCAGCATTCAGCTTAGTTTTCCCCTGGCTAGCTCTGTTCTGCCCTGCTATAGGTCCAAGGCAGCTTTGTTATTAACCAGTAAAAGCAACACATATACAGAAGGACTTCCCACACCAAGGCTCTTTGTTCTTCTTTTAAGGTAAATCTTTTGCAGACTTGAAGGTTTTTTTAAACTGTGGAAACCATCAATCCTTTGTGGTGGGCAGCATGAGCCAAGATAGCACTAATCTTCTGGAGACCTTGGATCAGGGATGTTCCAGTTTGATTTCCATGGTACCTTGGCTGGAACAACTCCTGTTTCCTATACATTGGTGCCAACACAATAAAGGAGGAGGAATTAAGTCAGAGGCACTGGAGAGTGAGCCCCTCTGGGATAGTTAAGGCCAGTTGTTCTTCCTCTGTACACTAGACCCTTGCCCACCAGCTCAGGTGATGAACCTCAGGCAGCAGTTTTCATGGAGAAGAAGACAAGACACAGAGACAGTCTCTTATTGCAGTGGTTGAGAGTGGAATGAAACAGAAGTTTCAAACGTAGGCTTCATTTGCCATGGTTTCCTTGGCTGTTATCTGAACTATAGTCACAGCTTCTGAATTAGTGCCTCTTCATTCAGAGCCCTATTGGCTGGCAGTCCCCACCCCACCTCCACCTTTTCCCTGCCAGGAAAGACCTGGGTCCAAGCCCCACACTCCCTTGAGATGTGAAAGAAATGTTTGCCTGCCACGTAGAATGGAAAGTGAGGACTAAGCATCCATTCAGCCCTCCTCATCCTCTGGTCTGTTTTCGTGTATATTTAGGGGTCAAGTACTGACTGAGGGGATAGGTCAGTATGGGTGAACAGGCAGCTTCATGGGAATGGCAGGGGACACTCTCCTAAGATATTCAAATGTAAATCTAAAACCAACCAAACCTTTCAGAAGAAGGGATTTGTCCCTGGGACCCTTTTCATCACCTGAGGGTTTTACAGGCATTCTTGGCACATGACCAACATACCCCTGTTCTCTCAGAATTATATACTGTATTATATTTAACAATATGGACCATACGTGCTTTTCTGCAGGCAGGATTACAATATGCAGGCATTTTGCTCTTTCACACAACACTGAGAAGTTTCGTATCTTAGAGGACCTCTTCACTTGTACCCTATAAATGGACACTGAAGTCATTTCCAGTTTAGAAAACATTTTTTCCCTAAATAAGGAAGTATTGTTCAACCTTGGACACATGCCAGGGAGCATACGTGGAGGATAATTTGACAACTTGATATTGTTGGGTCCATTTTGATAGTCCCAAATTATCCTCAAAAAAAGAAAGATAGATCTATTGAATTTTACCAACAGTGTTCCTCTGTTTAACTTTGAACACCCTCCCACCCCTGCCATGTGTCTCATTAGCGGTTCCCAGTGGAATGACAACCCTCGTCCACCACCACCCTGGGGGTGGGTGGAGCGGGGGGGGGTGGACAGATTGAACAACTCACAGAAATTTTCTTTTCTCTGTTTGTTGAAAAACTGGAGGAACATAAATACGTTTTGCCTATATAAAGTTAATGGCCTGTGGTGAAGAATGTCGATCTTCAGTCTGCCTTCCATGTTGTTTGGCCGGGGAAACAGTGGGGTAGTGTGCTAGACACCTGGCATGGGTTGGGATTTTGGAAAGAGGTGGGACTTAGCGGGTTATGCTGGCAGAGTTGATCCCCGTCCTCCCCTTTGCCGCTCACTTAATGTACACATCACTGTGTTTGTACTTGGCTGTTTCTTCTAAGCCACAGCAGGCCCAGCAGCGGGGTATGGAAATGTGCTCTTCTGTCCTGAAGTGTGATGTCCCTACTGGACTTCCAGTTGCATCCAGAACTTCCTTTGAGAACAGGGCCATACCAGCATAGGTTTCCATGACCTCTTTCACACTTTTTGATGCTCTGGTCCCCTTTTGGTACAGTTCTAAGTTCTAGAAAATTCTAATTTCCTTGCCTCTCCCTGTTCCCTGGTGGATCTCACTTGATGCTCCCTTAGCATTTTAATCACAGCTGTATTAAATAGTCTATCATTTTGCTTTTCTCTGTTCCCCCAATGCTGGGCTGAGAGCTAGTTATCTTAATGACAACAGTAATTGTGATAATACAGTGCTTCCTGTGTGCCAGGCACATTAGTGTCACACACGAACTCAGTTAGACCTCATGGTATCTCTGGCAACTTCTTGAACATTCTAGTGATTTTCAATTTAGATCTCTGTTCTCTAACTTACCCATGAGTTTGGGGAACAATAACAACAAAAGAAGACATTATTTTGAATCATGATGTCCCTTAGCAAAAATATTCACATTTATGTATTAAGATCTGAAGCTATGGAATAATAACAGGGTTGTTTTCTCATTCAGACTGTCAGCAAGACTGTTAACTTTAGCCTCTGGTATGAGCAGTTTAACACTGTGTCCATCCGCTGGTGGGTAGAATTGCTGAGCAATTTCCCTTCAAGAGAGAAATCAAACCTGTAACACAGTACCATTAGGGAATGACTTCCCCCAAATATTAAGTTAATTCTCCCAGATTCTCTGATGAATGCATAAACATGATTAGATTGACCTGGATTCAAATCCTACCTAGCAATTTACTAGTCTTGAAATCTTGGCTGGAATCCTCAGGTTTTCAAAGCCTCAGTTGTCTGGTAAATATGTAGACAGGGTCTCGTACAAAATGACCAGCAAGGTTTTATAATCATTCATTCTTGTCATCACTAGAAAATGTTGGGTGGACCGAAGAGACACAAATAGATGACATGGTTCCTTGACCTTAAGGAGTTCAGATATGTAGTAGGGGACAAAGCAGATCTCCAAATATCTCCTCCAGAGAATGTGGCAGGCATGTCTGTTGGAGTGTGCCTAAAGCACAGAAAGGCACCATGGAAGGTAGACACAAGAGATACCGTAACTCAACTCACTCTTGAAGAATGAATAGGACTTCTTAAGGTAGACACAGTGGGAAAGGATACCTCTGATTAGGGCAGAGGACCTGTGTGAAGGAGAAAGAAACTGCCTGGTGTAATTCAATGCATAATGGTTGGTCAGATTATGAAGTGTTGGGGAGTGGACAACTAGGAGGGCAGGAGAGAAGATTCTAGAGGAAGGCAAGGGGCAGATTTCGAAGGATTTCTGTGTGAAGCGTTTTGCATGTCAATCTAAGGAGGTTGGATTTAACATCAGTAACACATTTTGAGCAGAAAAGTGATGCCACCAGATTTTCACTTTAGAAAAATCACTTTTGGCAGGTGTGCTCACGAGGAACTGGAAAAGCTGCGATGGTGGAGACCTGGGAGCCAATTAGGAAGCAAAGGTCCAGGTGAGAGGTGAGGAGGCCTGAGCTAAGGGAAATAAATGGTGGTAGCAACGGAAGGGAGCCAGGGAAATTTAAGAGGGACTTGGGAGGTAAATGAAAAGAAACTTGTGCATGGAAGATTGGCATGGATGCAGGATGCAAGACAGGATGCAGAAGGAGGCAGAGAGTGTGGACTGGTCAGTTTGCAGCGTGGGAAGGAGGAGATGGGCTGACAAATTTAGCCTAGACCTTGTAGTGTATGACATGTTTGTTACCTATGTAAAGATGATCAGAGGTCATGGTTAACTATAGACACCCGGTCAGAGGCTAGGGTTGGAGTTGCAGACATGGAGTCTTGAGGTAACTAGGAAGTGAGGAGAAAGGCTGATTGATAAATGGAGGACTCACCGAGATGGCTCCTAGTTAATAACTATCCAAGTACTGCTTCTTTGGCCTTCACTTCTTTCTATGAGGGACCGCGGAAAGTGCTCAGATGAGGCCCCACAAGCCATTGCCTTGGACTAGCATTAAGGTGCGGCATGCTGTTTCACACCCTTTGCAAGAGGTGGCGCTGGGGCCTGACAGGGAGAAGGCGGTTGGAGGAGGTGGGCCAGTGCGCCAAGGTGGAGACCTCTAGCTAGATCCGGGTATTCGGTGGCTTGGCCCAATAGATACTGGGAACTGGGCTAAGGAGAGAACAAACCTCTGGTCCCAGGAAGTGCATGTGCACCCTCCCTCCCCCTATCGCCCGTGGGGGTGGGGATGGGGAGTCCTGTAGGACTGGTCTTATCTGAATCAGTTAGCCCCTGAGACTGGTCACTCTCGGGGAAGGTGGATCTCATCAGTCATGGGACCATGGGAGTGACAATGGCGTGGGGCTGTGGGAACCCTCACTAGGGCAGTGACGTCCATCCCTGTCCTGTGGCTGCCCCTCCTGTGAAGGGAACACAAAGTCCAGCCCTCCTCGGCTGAGGCCGGCTCTCACCTGCACCTCTCCTGTTAAGCTGGAGAAGCCAGACTGTGCAGTGCAGTGCAGTGTGGATCGGGTGCGGGTGGGTGCCCAGGGTAGTGAAGACACATGGGAATAGCTAAAGGGTGGAGGGCGAGGCCTGGGCAGCCAGGAAGAAGGGAGTGCAGGTTGCTGGGGACAAGGGGCCCGAGACAGAAGTGCTGGTGTGCACCGCGGGACCCCTGCGGGGCCGGGGGGGAAGGGGGGACAGCTGAGGAAGGTGTAAAGTTGAAAGTAAGAAGACAACCCAAAACACCTGCCCCCAGGGTCTGCTCCTCCCAGCTGGAAGAAAACCCTGAAAGATAGAAAAAAATTAAAAAAAAGGAAGCAGGGGCCCAGAGGGAGCAACAGTGTCCAGTGTTGAATATGGCAGTCTTCTTTTCCAGGCAGCTGGGAAAAGAACGCCTGCTTGCTTGAAAGTAGCTGTTCCTTAGAGAGCCTGTGGCGAGCAGCAAATGAGATAATGTGGGTGAGCAGGGAGGCTGTGAAAATGCAAGATATTATTAGCTAATTAGAATCCTTCAAGCCTATTGATGTCCGAGTGGTTAAGATGGCCTCTACTGGTGGACTAGTGGGCTTCGGTAGTGCCAGGTTTGGGTTGAGAGGAGGCGAGTCGTGGAGAACCGGGTGAGTAAGGATTGTTTCGGGGTGTACTGTAATACTGCAGTGTAAGGAAATGGATGCTGTCTGTCCTTTAGGGTCTTCTCATTTGATTATTCGGCTTCGATATTATTCCCTCAACTACCATTCATTTTGGGGGCTTTTTGCTGCATTTTTTAATCCTCAAAGAGTCTGAAAAGGGAGGAAGGCATCACTTAGAAATATATTAGATACATTTGGCGGGGGGGGGAGCACTGGAAGCAAAACAAACTGAAGGAATTATCAATAAAGTCGCAGCAACGTCCCTCCTGCCCAGCCCCCAGTGTACCTAATATATTCCTAAGTGAGTCTGGGGCTCAGGAGCGTGGCTCGGAAAGACTGAGTGGTAGATTGTTCCCTGGGCAGAAGGATCACTTTGGCTCTCTGTGCCACTGAATGACAGAGCCCTCAAAGGCCATTCACTGAGCAGAAGACCAGGACTTTACATACCTGCTGCCAGCTTGCCCAGTTCCGAGTTACAGGGAGCTTGTCACGAGCCACTCAACCCTTCTAGCAGGGCTGGATTGTAGAAAAATTCTTTATGCTGAATGGATTTTTGTCTCTGTGCCATTTGCTCTCATTGGAGCCATACGGAATAAAATGTCTTACACCGCTTCCACAAATATTTGAAGACTGTGAACACACTTCCTCCTTCCACTCACTCCACAAGGCTCCTTTTCTTTAGACTAAACATGCCCAGTTATTTCAAACAGCAAGGCAGTGTGGGCCAGTGGAAAGAACGCCAGCTCAGGATCCAGATGCATCTATGTTCAGCTCCTCTGTGAGGGATGAATGGAAACTCTCACCTAGCCTGTTCCTGAGAACATGGGGGTACACTGTGCGATACATGTGCTCACAATAGGGACTTCAGATATGCTAGTCGCTCTGTTTTGAGTCTCATGATTTTCAGAGTGTTTTAGTTTTACCCTGAATACATTAGTACGTGCCTAAATGTCTCTTAATATCTATCTGTAAAGCAGAATAAAATAGTCTCAATGGGGTTTGATGAGTAAAATAGCACAGAATTAGGCTATTCTGGGCATATTGCTGTAACTCCAGACACAGTAGCTTTTTTTCCTAACCCCCCCGGAAAAAAAACGCAAAGCCATCTCTCACAGTCCCAAAATCAAGTAAAGCCCCAAATCTCTTTAACCAAGTGTTTTGTTCAAACAAGTTTGTCCCATTCCATACATTCTTAGTTTATTCAAATTTGTTAACTACGGCTTTAGAAAACGGCTCTGTCCTGTAGTCTACAAGCGCCCTTGCATTTGTCCTATTATTACAGCGCTTAAAATGGGGCTAGAAAAATAATGATTGAACCTACGGTAGAAAGAAGCTGGGTTGGTTTCTCACTGCTTGCTGTTGTGAGACCGTAAACGGAGATGTTTCTATGCTGATTTTCGCACAAATTTGAGGTGCTGTTATGAGGTGAACCCATGTTAGAAAAGGAATGTGAAGGGAATGTCCTACAAGCTGTTGGCCGAGGGAACTGCTACAGGTCACGTCCGCTAAGAATAGTGCCTGTTTGGAAGAAGATGGGGGGGCACCAGCGGCAAACTCGGTAGCCGACTCTTCATTTATGAAGTTTCTCTGTTTCCCAGGTGCTCCCAGGGTTTTTAGAACGTAGGTCAGATTCTCCCCGCTGTGGAGGAAGCTCCCTCTAGAAATGTCAGTCCTGGTTGGAAGATTCGCTAACCCTTTGAACATTAGAAAGCAAAGCTCTCCCCAGCCTTAGCTGTTCCCAGTAGTGCGCGTGTTCCTGGGCTCCTTGCCTTTGTGTCGAGCGGCTAGCAGCTTTCTCTGTCTAACCAAGTTCTGCAGTCCACGCCATTTCAACCGCATCCTGCCCTTTACCAGCCGAGTTATTCCTAGTCATCCTGAGCAGGAAGGATTCCCCTGGGCCTGGACTGTGTTGCTTTTGTGGTTTGGCGCTTTCACTGACTTTACTCCCCTCGGGCGCTTAAACGTGCCCATCCCCACGACCCTCTTGTTCCATGTGTGTAGACTGTTCCCCATCTTCAGAATGAGATCCTTTGTGGGGTATTCAGTCCATTAATTAGAAAATTGCCTTCATCTTAGATGCTGGTACTTCGGCCTAGTGAGAATCAAAGTGGGATTGTATGTAAGGCTCAAAGATTCCATTGACAGCAAATATGAAAAAACATATAATGCAGAAGCTTTCCGCACGGGCAGTTGCTAAAATCAGAAAGCCTTTACTCTATAGAAAACACTAGTTCAAATTTTAAGTAATTTGGTCTTCAAAAGGTTTGGTGGTTAGTAATGTAGGCAGGTAATCCTCTACTTGTAAAGGTACTAATTTAAATTGCGGTCTTACAGGGTTTTAAATACATCGACCCCTTCTCATAGGAAAAATTCCACATTCCTTCCGATGAACTATACTTTCTGGTCCCCCCTTCCTCCCCAATCAGTGCTGGTGTCCAAAGGAAACAGTTTTTTTTTTTTAACCAAAGGTTACGCGCGGTATGGAGCCCCCAGTGCTTTGCGAAAGCTGTCCCCTCGGGCTGGAATGTTCTTTGTCTCCGGTAAATGTCTATTCATCACTCAAGACAACCCCTTCCTCCCTCCCCTTAATTACTTCCTCTCCTGTGCGCCCTCAAATTCTTGAACTTATCCATGCGGTATTTGTTAGGGGCCTGCTTTGTGGCCCACCCCATGGCGGGATCTGGAATACAAAAGGTGAATGAAAACATGGGTTCAGTCTTTGAGGGTCTTACAATGGGAAAGACGAGGCCGACCTGTTAGTAAATGTTCTGAAAGCAAAATGAAAATGTATAAAGTGCCACGCTCCCACCCTTCACTCACTTCATAACCCCATGCATCGCCCCGTGGAGGTTCTTCACAATAATTTATTTCATGCCATCCCCGCAGAAGTATACCCTCGGCCACGTTATGCGTTCTAAGGACCCTCTCTGAGGTGCTGGCACTTTCAGTGTCTGTTGCGTGGCCCCAAACTCCAGGACTATGGTTAGATGCCCACAGGTTAGATGCTCAAGGGTTTGGCTGACCGACTGCAGGCCTCTGGCCAAATCTTGCTTGCCTACATGGCCGGGCTTGGATACCGCAAAGCCAGAGCTGCAGCAAACCAGGCGCAGAAAAGAGGCCTGCAGCGCCCTCGTTGGGCCAGTCTGCGCTGTGTCCGTAGCTGGCGCCGGAGCTGTTAGAATTTCACTATGGCTCCAAACAGCACACAGGCACCACAATGCTTGGCACTTGGTGAAGCTGCGAGAGATGCCTTTTAAAAGGATTATAGATTTTTTCTTAAAAAAATCTCTAGATTTTTCTGCACTTCTAGGGTGTTTGCATTGTGATTGTGTTGTGCACAAATAAAGGAGGCTTGGTCCCCTGATAAACGGTCCCCAGCTGGGCTTCAGCTGGGTGCCGCAGCAGCTTCTGGCACGCCGACCACAGTGTGTTGCTTGCTGCAAAGGAAGTGTACTGGTGCCACCATGGTGTCGGCAGTGACTTTGGCCGGCTTTATGTGCTCACTGCCCTTCCATGAATGTGTCCACTTAGCCCAGTGGAGGATACCACAGAACTTGTCAGTTCCCTAGACATTTAGTGTGTCCTTCCTTCATTGTTATCGTGGGTTAAGGGCTTGGGGTTGCCGTGCTCTGGTGGACCGCATTTTCGAACGCGTAATCACTCCTAGGATTTAGCACCCACTTAGGATGTAGAAAAGAAGTGGGTAGCACAACGAGCACCCTAGCCCTGAGGTGATTTATGCCTAACAACCACCTTCTCGGGCTGGGGACCTGCGCGTACTCCTAGGGAAGGGTGTGTGTATGTGGTGGGGAGTCTCAGACATTTGCTATCTTTGCCTGAGGCATTATCACGTGGAAAAGGGTTTTTTTCAGCAGAATGTGGGGTTCAGGATTAGAGATCTGCGAGAAAAGAGGGGGTCAATAGCCCGGAAGGCGCCCACAAGAGAGGCCCCCCTTCTCTGCAGCGATGGGGAGGGCTCTGCGGCAGGAGGGAGGGACACTGCAGCATGGTGGGCGGGTCAGGGGCGGGGCTAGATGGGCTCTAAAAGTCGGTGCCCACTCCCTCTGCTCCGCGGCCACCAGCACTTCCAGGTGCATCTTCGCAGACACAACATCCCTCCTCTGCGGCAGCCGCGCCTCGCCAACAGGCGCAGTGCCGCAGGCGTGCCCAAGAGGCCGCTCGTTGTCTCAGCTGCC
>LOJH01026951.1:3649-18219 GCA_001685095.1 Ellobius talpinus
GACACTGTCAATAAGACAAATAGGCAACCTACTGATTGGGAGAAGATCTTCATTGCAGCTCTTTGGAGGAAAGGCAAAGGCCTTGGCCCTGGGTACAGCAGGGGAAGGAATGTCTCTCAAAGTAGTTGGGTCCGAACAGCTTCCTTGGGGAGAGGGGTTGAGAAGGTGTGGAGTCCATGACATAGACTCTGGGAGTCAGACAAGTCACCAAGCAGACTGGTTTATTCAGCAATGGGCAGAGCCTTCTACAGCCTCCTCCCAGCACCTGCACTGCCTTAGTTACAGTGTGTGGTCATCCCTCATTGGCTAGGCACCATGAGGACCTCTGACAGCGACTGTTGCTAGGCCCTTGGGCTGACTCCCAGGTTGGCTCATCTCTTGGCCTTGTAGGCCTTATCTTCCTATATCTCAGGTTTCCCCTTTGGTCATCCTATTAGGGACCCAATACAAATGGGGAAGCTAGTCTGCTTTCTGTTGCTTGTACCTTCTACTTGTGAATTCAGTTTGACTTCACATTTGGCTTTCTGAGAGACCAGATGTCCTGAAGTAGGTCCCATTTGAACTTAGTGTTTCCTAAGTTGGTGTCCTAGGAGCTGTGGTCTACAGCAATAAACAAGCCTGCTGAAACACGTGCTCTGTAGTTATACACCTGTCTGAAGGAAGTGGTTGGGGTTCACAGAGTGGCAGCTGAATGCCTATTGAAAATGCGGGTTCTGTATTTGCAATTTTCCTTCCAGATTGCAGATCTCAAAGCAGCCAGGCAGCTTGCTTCTGAAATCACTGCCAAAGGAGCGTCTCTGTATGACTTGCTGGGCAAAGAGGTTGAGCTGAGGGTGAGTAGTGTTCAGTTAAGGAATAAAGGTTTTCTCTTGCTTCCTGACCTACAGTTCTTCCATTTTTTACTCAACAGTATCTGATTGACTGGGTTAATGTATGGGAAGTTAGTGTAAGGATATGAACACTTTTCTGATTATAATGGAATTGCCAACTGGTTTTAATCTTTTTTTAATTAAAAATATTTTTTCATACCATATATTTTAATCGTGTTCTTCCCCTCCTCCAACTTCTCCCAGATCTCCCCTCCCTTATGTACCCAACTTTATGTTCTTTTTCTCTAAAAAGCAAAAGACAAACAAAACAAAACAAAAAGCATAGAGTCCATTTTGTGTTGGCCTGCTCATGAGCATGAGGCCTGCCCTAGAGTTTGGCTGATACATAGTGTCACTCCGCCTAGGAGCTATCGATTGCAAAGAACTCCTTGGTTAGGAGTGGGACTTTGTGCCCACTTCCCTTCTCTATACTGTGATTGTTAATATCTTTAGCTCCTAGTTCAGGATTAGCGAATATATGGCGTGAGACTGTGACTTTCTCCCTTGGTCCTCTTCTCTGTATTGTTATCAATGGTGTACCTGTCCCTCCCTGACTCCCAGAACCACTGTCCCCAGCCTTACCCAGTGATCTTTATAAAACTGACTTTTCTGCTGGTGTCACTATTGTGGAATATGACCTGGGCATTAGGAGTTTCAAATGTTTCCCAGATGGTTATAACAGAAGTTTGTGGCCACTGATTGGAGTAGTACTTCCGGGTAGTTGGAAGAAGATGTTGCTGTCAACTTAATGTGCTGTCCAGTTCAGTCTTATAATGTGCACCATCTGCTCCACTGAAGGCATCTGTTAAACACGGTTCCCAAACCTGGGTGAGCACTGGACACAACCCCCATGTCCAGGATGTTTACTACCACAAGGCAGCATTAGCTTTTGACAAACAGTAGTTTGGGAACTGCTGGGTTAAGAAGGAAAGCACTCGTGTGTACTTAACAGTGAGTGTGTACACACTGAAGGTGTTGAAGGCATGCATTCTCAGTCTAACTTTGTTTTTACTTTAAACAGACTTCATTTCCTTACTCTTTCAAGTGTGTCAGCCTCCATTGCTCTCTCACTGTTTTGCCTCCACTCTAGGGACCAGCAGAAGTGGGAACTTAGTTATATGGGCTGGTGGTTCACAGACAGCAGCTATCTTATGGTTAGTTTTCACGGGGTGGGTCATCTGAACAGGAGCAAATTCAGGAATGAAGGTAATGGATATTAATTTCATGTTTGCCATTGGCATTAGGGACACACAGGGTCTTGAGCTGACAATGAAGACTTTGAGTCTGGAGAATCAAGGTAGGCCTTGGAGGACATTTATAGAATGTGATGGCAAGAGATGTTTTGTACAGAGATGTGCACTAGTGTAAAATTTTGCTTTTAATTTTCTTGGGGTGTCAGAGATTGAATTCTAAGCCTTGTACATGGTGAGCCATAGTCTCTACCACTATGTCAAATGTTAGAGAATTAGTGTGATATGTGTATCCTGTACTTTTAGGGGGCATCAGTGGGCATGAGGGTGAACATCTGTAACCCCAGCAGTTTGGGAGTCTGAGGACGAGGAGATCCATGTTCAGGCACATTTTAGGAAACAGCAGGGCTCTCAAGAAAAAAATTGGCAGCTAATAGAAACTAAAAACTGAACTCCTTGTTGCAAAATGTGTAAGTTATTTTATCTCTCCTAGGAACTGAGAACAGAAGCCATTGCTAGACCTCTAGAGATAAACGAGACTGAGAAAGTGATGAGAATCGCAATAAAAGATATTTTGGTAAGATTATGCTGCTAGTATTTGTTGTTTTTACACATGGGGCTCAGCAGAGTAAGGGGCCTAGAAACGAGGTATTTCAAGGGAAAGTTAGAGGACAGTTAGGATTCCTATATTTTAGCTACTACTTCTCTAGCAGTTTCTCAAGTTGTTAACAGTTCACCAGTTTTAAAGCAATTAAACAGTTCTTACTTCAATATTTTGGTGGATATTATCCGATTTCTTAGTGCTGGGCATTTAAACAAGTTCCAGGCTTTCTTTTTGTCTCTGTGCAGAGGAGGGTTTAGAACTCAGGGTCTTGCGCATGCTAGGCAAGTATGTTGCCACTGAGCTACATTGCAGCCCTCATTCTTCTCCCACTAGCCCACTCTCAGTTTCGTTAGAGATGCATACGCTGTAGATCATCCTTTACCCACGTATGTGCACATCTGCCCTCTCACTTTCTAAGCTCTGCGTGTACCTAGCCCCTGGATCTTGACTTTAAAATGCTGCTCTCCACTAACGGGAGCCGGGGAACCCAGGAAAAATGACTCATTTCAGAGCCAATTAGGAGAAGCACAACCTCTTATTGTGCCAGGAGGAACAGGGGCGTTCAAAGGTTACCAGGAGTCTGTAGGAGAGACATGATGCCAACTTGATAAGGTTCTGACCAAACCAGGGACTGTTTACACATCAACATAAATGAATTACAGTATGAATTACAGTAGTTTATTATGTAGTACAGATCAGTGAAATAGAAAACAATCAATTCTCAAATTAAAAAGTGCTTCAAGAAAACTACCAGTACAATTTTTTTTTCGTTTTTCAAGACAGTTTCTCTGTGTAGCCCTGGCTGTCCTGGAACCTGCTCTGTAGACCAGGCTGACGTCAAACTCAGAGATCCATCTGCCTCTGCCTCCTGAGTGCTCGAATTAAAGGCATGTGCTACCATGCCTGACTTTACAATACTTATTATTACAAAGAGAAAAAGAGCCATTTCTTATGTAGAATCCTAGCGTCGCTCCTCGGTCAAGCGAGGAAGTGAAGCGTCATAGTAAATCGTTTGTAATTATGACACCTCATAGGATGAAGTCTCTTCTGTGTTGTGGTATTCCTGCCAAAGATGCATAATCTGAATCGGTCAGACAAAGCCAGACTGGAAAGCGTTCTATCAATTAGTTGGCTGGTGCTTCCCTAAAAAGAACATTGTGAAATCCAGGGAAAGCTGAAGAGCATTTGAGACTAGAACACCACAGAAATGTGGCAGCAGATTGCCATGGTGGTTCCTCTCTGCTGTGGATGACTTCCCTAGTGCAAGCAGCAAGACAGGAATGAGCCTGAGATGAGACAATGGCCGTGTGCTGTGGTCATGTCTGGTTTTCATGTACTTCATAGGAAATACAAAGGGATTGAAGGTGATTGGGCATCAGTGACTGACAGTTTCCTCACCTAGATCAGAGGAAAATGCTTTGTATTATATCATAGTCCGTCTTTTCTTGAAATGTATGATTATTTCTAAACTTAAAAACCTGTAAATAACCATATTTTATGCATGCCAATATTCTAACTGAATCACATGAACATGGCCAGACATGCTATCAGCACTGAGTTATAAAAGCTGGTTCTCTAAAGCCAGGCGGTGGTGGCACACACCTTTAATCCCAGCACTCAGGAGGCAGAGGCAGGTGGATCTCTGTGAGTTCGAGGCCAACCTGGTCTACAAGAGCTCGTTCCAGGACAGGCACCAAAGCTACAGAGAAATCCTGTCTTGGAAAAAAAAAAAGAAAAGAAAACTGGTCCTCTAGAAGGGGCACTGTCTGCTCTTTAGAGGACCTTGATTGTCAGAAGGTATTTGCCTCTGACGCTTGGTAATTCTAAAAGCCAAACTACTTAGGATTGTGGCGCATAGACCAGTTATCTCAGAAGACTGGAAATGTTTATACATTGACCTTTCTTACCTGAGGACTAGATTAAAGACTTCAAGGTCAAATAATCCCTAAGATATAATATGACTTTGAATCAGAGAGTCGTCATTATCAGCAAGGTTGTTGAATAAGGGTACTGGAAAGATGACTCAGCAGTTAAGAGCACATACTGCACTTCCAGAGACCCAAGTTCAGTTCCCAGCACCCACAAGGCAGCTCACAACTCCAGGGAATCCGATGCTCTCTGTTCTGACTTCTATAGGCTGCACTCACATGTTCATAAACATATACATATACAATGTGCATAATTTTTCCTTTAATCTTATAAAAAGAGTTGTTGACAAAGTACTCACCTTCCTGTTGGAATTAATTCACATTTGTATTCAAATTTTAATGCATTTGTAATAAATGGGGATTTTTTTTGCTTTTTAAAGATTTTTATATGTATTTTATGTATTTTTATGTGCCACTTGGTTGTTTGTTTTGTTTCTTTTAAGATAGGGTTTCACTATGTAGCTCTGGATGGCCTGGAACTTACTATGTAGAACAATCTAGTCTCAAACTCAGAGATCTGCCAGCCCTTGCCTTCTGAGGGTTAAGATTAAATGCAAGGTCCATTGTGCCTGGCTCTTTAGTGATTGTTAGGGGAAGAATCTGAGAAATAAACAGTGGGCTAAGCTGGGCGTGCAGCTCAATAATAGCATATGCTTGTCTAGTGTGTGTCAGCATTTTGAGACTGAGCCCTAGGCACACAAAAAATGTTTCCAGAAATGATTAGTTTACTTATACCAAACAATAAAGCCATAAATTCACTGGCAATAATTGAAGTTTCAAAAGATTCCCTGTCTCTGAGAATCTTGGAGAGTGTCTAGTCTTCTAGTTTCTTTGTGGATCCCATGGTTTGCAGAGACCTGCAGGCAAGCAGCCAGGAAACCTTTATGGCACATTAACACACATGCGGAGTACCAGAGTGGAACCCACCTCACCATCAAGAACTTCATGCAGGGTTGGACAGCCAGAACATGGGGAGGAGGTTTGTCCACACCCAGGTTGTGCTCCTGCTTCCTGTGGACTCAGTGCTCTGAACCACGAGGCTCCCAACAGCCAGCCTCTCACAGCGTAAATAAGAGGCCAGCTCCTTCGTTCTCACCATGTCTACTTCAGTCGAGCTTGCTCTTGGAAAGACAGGAATGTCTGTGGACGTAGCCAGGGTCTTTGACCCCTGTAGTGCCAGCAGCCCAGAGCTTCTGTCCCATTGTGCCTGGACCCTCTCTCAGAGCTCCGTCTCACCAGAATGTCTAGTTGCTGCTGTGCGAGCCACGTTTGCACTGACTTCACCAGTAAAGCAGTTTCTCCATTTAGTTTTAGTTTTTAGTGAAGCTGCTTTACCATAGAGAGAAAAGGAATCATCTTTGTCCATCAAAGCAGACAGTGGGTCAGAGCTGAAGCTAGTTCATGAGGGTTTTGTTTTTGGTCCCCTCCTGAACCAACCCTCTGTGTATGTGTCTCTGTGTCTGTCTCTGTATGTCTGTGTGTCTGTCTGTCTGTGTGTCTGTCTGTGTATGTGTCTGTCTCTGTCTGTATATCTGTGTGTCTGTGTGTCTCTATGTGTGTGTATGTGTCTCTGTGTCTGTGTCTCTGTGTATGTGTGTCTGTCTGTGTGTGTCTGTCTGTATATCTGTGAGTCTATGTGTCTGTGTGTGTCTGTCTATATATCTGTGTGTCTATATGTCTGTGTGTGTGTTTGTATCTGTGTCTGGGTGTGCGTGTGTGTCAGTATGTGTGTCTTTGTGTGTGTCTGTGTGTGTGGTTGGTAGTTTGTAACCAGGGAGCTGCCCAAGTGAAGGCAGGCTGGTAGTACAAACTGGCCAGTGCCCAGTCCTAACCAAGCAGGTTGGACACAGATCCTAGGCCTCTCGTCTTTATTAGGACATTCTTTTTTTCCACTTTTGTTTGCTTCCATGAACAGAAACACCACTTTTTATGAAAAGAATTGTTATTTTTTTTCTCTGGGTCATCCTCCTTTCACTCCTGACTCTGGAAATGGTTAGATAAGTTGCAGTCAGGGAGGGGAAGTGTTTTGTTGGTTTGCTTTTGTATATGGTTTGTGTGATGTTGCTTTGCCCAACATATTAAGGAGTCCTGTGCCCAGAGTCGGGTGACAGTCCTCCCTGGCACTTGATCTCACTAAATTTCCTATTCAATGTAGGCACAGGTTCAAAAGACTAAAGACCTGCTCAATAACGTGGCCTCTGATGAAGCTAACTTAGAAGCCAAAATTGAGAAGAGAAAATTAGAACTGGAAAGAAATCGGAAGCGACTCCAGACCCTGCAGAGTGTCAGGTAGAGTGCGTGAGTAGCGGGAGTCTGCAAAAGTGGGAGTAAGCTTGAAAGAACGTAAGTGGCATTAGCTGTTCAAGCACTAAAAAGCAGCCTCATGCACAGAGTCACAATTTCTTCGCTGCCTGTGCTACACTCGCTCACTCTGTACTGCCTTCAGTGTGTCTGCAGCGTGGCTGAACTCTGGAGCCCTCTTTAAAGTTTTTGTGCTGTCTTGGAATATAAGTAAACCTAGATGGTGGGAGTTGTACCAGGCTTGGCCTTCTAAAATCTCATCATAAATTACATTGAAACAGAGCATACATCCATCTTTTGGTTTGAATAGATTTTAGACTTTTCACTTGATGATCCCTCGCCTGTCAACAGTTTATCTTTCTTGTGACTAACTCAGTGGAAAACAGGTCGGGGATTAGAAAAGTGTAGTAGTGGCCCAGAGCGTTGCCTATGGCAACAGAACCTTTGTGTACTCCTCATATTTTCTTTGTGCTCTTCCCTTTACTTGGTTTGTACCTTCCCTCCTTGGCCTCAGTGTTTTTTGTTTTTCTTTCCACAGTCTTGGGAGTGAGCATTGGCAAACAGTAGGCACCAAGAGCCCTCCCATTCATGCCAGGGACTTGCTCTTTCTGCTGCTAAAATCACTGCCACGAGAGTCCTTGGACTCACTAACAGAGTCATCTTTAAAGCAAAATTCATTCTAGTTAAACCCTAAATCATGTTTGTTTGTTTGTGTTTTCAAAACAGGGTCTCACTCTGTATCTTTGGCTGTCTTGGAACTCATTCTGTAGACCAGGCTGGCCTCTCTGTGCACAGAGGTTTGCCTGCCTCTGCTTCCCAAGTGCTGGGACTAAAGGCATGTACCACCACACCCTGAAAGTCCTTTTTAATAGATAAATTGCTTTGTTCTAGTTTAAAAGATTAATGTTCTATTTCCCTCTCTATTTAATCTTCTGTCTTACTTTTCCACTGCTGTGACAAAAGTGACCATGACCAAGGTAACTTATGAAAGAAAGCATTAACTGGGCTTATGGTTTCAGAGGTTAGAGTCCATGATGGAACAAAGTCATGGCAGCAGAAACAGCTGAGAATTCACATCTTGATCTACAAGCAGGAGAAAGAGAACACGCTGGGAATAGAATAAGTCTTTTGAAACCTCAGAGCTTGCTCCCAGTGATACATCATCTCTAACTAGGCCACACCTCCTAATCCTTCCTGAACAGTCTCACCAACTAGGGACCAAGTATCCAAATATATGAGGCTGTGGGGCCATTCCCATTCCCACACCACATTCCCTAGGGACTCCTTGTGTCATTCTAGAAACCGCTCAGGGGTTTGCTTGGGCAGCACATACACTAAAATGGAACAATAGGATTAGCGTGGCCCTGCACAAGGATGGTTCTCAAAGTCATGAGGTGTTCCATATTTTAGACATGTGTTCTCTCTTTTGGGGGTAGGGAGTTCAAGACAGGTTTCTCTGTGTAACAGCCCTAGCTGCCCTGAATCTCACTCTGTAGACCAGACTGGCTTTGAACTCACAGAGCTCCACCTGCCTCTGCCTCCCGAGTGCTGGGATTAAAGGTGTGAGACACCACCTGACTGGTATGTGTTCTCTTGATGCCGTGAATAAGCATCTCAGAAGCCAGAACTGATATTTCAGTTAAACTGACAAAATCAAAAGTGGCCCAAGGAATTTGGGGAGCTGTGTAGGACAAACATCTAGCCATAAGTCTGTGCCTTACTTGGTTGCTGACATCCAACATTCCTATTAGGACACTGGTTCCAAGAGCTTAACCCAAGTCCAGGCTGTGATGTACTCAGGGGAACTTAAATCTGAGAAGAGAACATACTCAGCTCAGGTGGAAGGAGGTGTCCACGGCCTCTATCCATAAGAGAAGCAGCTTTTCTGAAAAGAGATGCAGTATATGCCTTGGATTTTTCAATAAAAGATTTTGAAGGGAGAAACTGTTTCAGTCTCCCAACTCCTGGACCAAAGGGTGTCTTAGCACCTCAGCCACCAGAGGAGATGGGACTATAGGAACATACCTCTACAGCTAATTCTCATTTTTAAAAATGTATGTGTATGAACATTTAGCCTGCATGTATACCTGTGTACCATGTGCATGCCTGGTACAGAATCCGGCAGAAAGTTTCAGAGCCCATTGAACTGAAGATGCAGATTATGAGCTGCTAGGTAGGTGGTGGGAACTGAACTCTTATCACTGGAAGAGCAGCCAGTGCCCTTAACTGCTAAGATATCTAACCCCTTGTATTTTTTAAGAGCAGAGTATTCCCATTAAGATCAGTAACAAAGCCAGACATGATTTTACATGCCTGTAATCCCAGCATGTGGGGGAGTAGGAAGGAAAGGAAGAGAAAGAGAAGGGAAAATTAATACTAAGAGGGGAAAAAAAAGAAAATTTAGCCAACCAGTTGAAATTAGGCTTTATGTTACAGGTTTTAAATTTTATTTTATTTTTTTTAAAAACAGCTAAGATTTGCAGTAGCCTATTTACCTTTTTGGAAGACTACATTTTATCATATCCATAGTAGAGTATTATACCAACTAAGATCATGTATATATTTAATTTACTGATTTTTGAGCCAGGCAGTAGTAGCACACGCCTTTAATCATAGCACTTGTGAGGCAGAGGCAGGCAGATCTCTGTGAGTTCGAGGCCAGCCTGGTCTACAAAGCAAGTTCCAGGACAGCCAGAGCTACATAGAGAAACCCTACCTCAAAAAACTAACTAAATAAATAACTGATTTTGAGAGATGTGTATGGCACATGACTATATTAACCCTATTAGACCCTGTAATCCATTGATGTGAAATCCCAAAACTACTGCTAATAGATTTACTTTTTAATTTTTGTTAAGACTATACTTTCCTGACTAGGTGTCATGATGATACATGCCTCTAATACCAGTACTTGGAAGACAGAGAGGTAGGCAGATCTTTGTGAGTTCCAGACCAGTCAGAGCTATATAGTAAAATCCTGTCTCCAAAAAAAATACACACACACACATTCTATCTTTATCTATATTTAGCGAAGTCTGGAAGGAGCTTAACATGGTGACTCACTTGTGAAATCCCAGGACTCAGGAAACTGATCAGGAATTCACGAGTTCAAGAATAGCCTAGGATACGTGAGACCCTATCTTTAAAAAAAANNAAAGAACCGGAGAATGTGTGTTACATCCAATGCATGTAGTTGATGGTTTATAAGTAGTTTTTTGCTTAATTCTCCTACTTTCAGTTTTTTGGGGGTGAGGGTTATAAAGAACACATGGTTATAAAGAACAGCAAAGCTTCATTTGGTGGGTAGAGAGGAAGGTGGATTATTTCCAAGCCGTGGTCAGAGTGGAGGACCGTCTCTGCTGCAGCTGGGAGGAACTACAGACGACAGTAGATATTAGCTCTCTTTCATTCCGTTGCTCCTTTTAGGCCAGCCTTTATGGACGAGTATGAGAAAACTGAGGAGGAGCTGCAAAAGCAGTACGACATTTATCTAGAGAAATTCCGGAACCTGGCTTACCTGGAGCAGCAACTTGAGGATCATCACCGGATGGAGCAGGAGAGGTTTGAAGTGAGTCCTTCTAGAGTGTTAGTCTGTGCTCTGAGCCATGTCAGTTTGTACATATGGTATGAACCTACAGGTCCACAGACTCCTCCAGTAGTTCTGTTTAGCTGGCTACATGGCATGCATTCTTGGTTGTCAGATATTTGATGTGTTATCAGGGTTTGGGCAGTGAGAAGTGGAAATGGGTCAACTGTGACTTGTGTGGTGATCTGGAAGGGCCCGTGTTTGCTTTGAGCTTTCCCATGCCTAATCCAAGGGCGTTTTTTAAATGCTTAGAATACCAAACAAAATTTAAAAGCCAGTTGTTTAGCTTCATTGGTGTTTTGCTTGTGTACATGTTTATGTGTTTCGTATATACATGTATGTGCATTTTCACATGTGTATGGGTGCATGTGCATATGGAGGCCAGAAATTTACAGCTGGTATCTTCCCTTCTCTGCCTTACATATTGAGGCAGAGTCTATATTTGAATCCAAAACTTGCCTATTTGGGAGCTGGGGAGGCCAGTATGTTGCTGTGTTGCCCAGATCAGCCTCTTGCTCCAGCCTCCTAAGTGCAGGGACTATGATACACATGTCACCATGCCCAGCTTAATCAGGGCTCCGTTTGACAACATACCTGACATTCTGCCTGCTTCTAGCTGTACACCAGGAACTAAAGCCAGTATCTCCTTGTTGTTTTGCCTTCCTGACCTGCCCATTAGCATCTTTACATTAGAGTGGTGATACAGCACAGGCAGAGACATGGAGGCAGTTCTGCTTCCTTTTGTTCTGAGCAGAGAGCTTGCCTATCCATGGTAGACGTATTTCCTGTGCCCACTGCCCTTGCAGGCACACGTGGCGGTTTCTGTTGTACCACTCATTTCTTTCAGAGTTAGGTGGTAGTAAGAGGAGGGATGGGGTCAGAGCATCAGATGCCTGGGCCATTCCCACAGGCTGCTAGGTAGGTGGCAGAGGAAGAGCACAGCTTTAGGGACCTCACAGCTTGCCTAGGCAAGCTTCTTAAAACTATTTTAAAGATTTATGAATGTCTATTTTGTGTATTGGTATTTTGCCTGCATATATGTCTGTGCACCATATGCAGTGCCCCCAGAGGCCAAAAGAAGACATCAGATTCCCTGCATTGGTGTTACAGATGTTTGTGAGCCACTGTATGAGTGCAAGGAATTGATCTGGGGTCTTCTGGAAGAGCACCCAGTACCCTAAACCACAGAGCCATCTTTGCAGTCTCCTTAAGCAACCTCCTAAGGTCTTATTTGTTTGGTTTGTATGACAAACACTACAGTATTCACACAGTGGTGAAGAATCAGATCATCTACTAAAGGTCACCATTCTGAATCTGGGTGTTCTCCTCTACAGGAAGCTGAAAATACTCTCCGTCTCATGCAAAATAAACTAAAGGAGGAAGAAAAACGGCTGCTCAAGAGTGGAAGTAAGGCCGTTTGTTCTGACTAGTGTTTTCAGCTTTGAGGAAGTCACTGTGTGTTTAAGGTTTTTATCCAGTGTGTGTGTGTGTGAGGGGGGTGTGCATGGGCACTTATATACCAAGTGTGCAGCTGTGGCTGTGGGAATGCCCTGGAGCACACATTAAGGTCAGAGGACAGCTTTGTGGTTGGTTCTTTCTCCCTCCTGAGAATTAAACTCAGGTCAGCAGGTTGTGTGGGAGGGTATGAAATAAGTTGTATTTCTCTGGCAGAGTTACATTTAAAAATACATTTTCTTTAAATTTTTTCTCTCAAATTTTTTATTGTGATAAGAACAATAGATGTAATTGGCCCTCTTAAACACTAGCAAATCTGTCATTGTTGACTAGAAATGCAAAAAATTTTTCTGAAAGCAATTTTCTCACAGCTTTTATATTAGGTACCATTTGAGTTTACTCAAAAAGCTTGCTTCTCACAAAGACTGAAATGGCAGACACGGGACTTGCATGGGTCTGAACCAGGTCCTGCATATATGTCATATGTTATGACTGTAGTTTGGTGTTTTGTGAGACTCCTAACAGTGGGAGTTGGGTGTATCTCTTACTCTTTTGCCTGCTTTTGAGTTGCTCTCTCCTCCTGGGTTGTCTTGTCCAGCCTTGATATGAGGGCTTTCCCCTTGTCTTGCATCTGTTTGTTGTGTCCTGTTTGGCTCTTGGAGACCTGCTCTTTTCTGAAGAGGGAATGAAGGTTGGATGGATGGGATTGGGAAGGTGGAGGGAGCTAGGGAATGAGGGGGAAAGCTGTGCTTGGGATGTACTGTATGAGAAAAGAATCGATTTTCTTCTATTTTGTTTTTTGGGTTTTTTGTTTTGCTTTTTTTTTGCTTTTGGTTTTGGTTTTTTGTCTTTCAAGACAGAGTTTCTCCATATAGCTCTGGATGTCCTGGAACTCACTCTTTAGACCAGGCTGGCTTCAAACTCAGAGGTCCACCTGCCTCTGTCTCCTGAGTGCTGGGATTAAAGGTGTGCACCACTACTGCCAGACTAGAGTCTATTTTTCAATAATCATAACAAAGCTTGCTTCAGTTTACTAACATCCATTTCTTATGATACCTCTAACATTTTTGTCTGTTTAAATGCTTCAGTTAGCTTGAATTCTATGTAATCAATAATTATGAAAGACAAATTGTTCCTAGTAGAATGAATGGTCCCATTTTAGGGCAGGCTGAGAATCAACTGTTGCATACAGTATCAATAAAGGGGCCACTTGCTTGGCAAACCCTATACACAGTCATCCAGAGAGTGCTCAGCAAGCCTCTCGCCCGTAGAAAAATGTACTAAACACACGGCCTAGATTCTGGGAAAGGTACTCTTCATGATGAGCTCACATTGCTTGCCAGGGTGACGCCAGGGCATCAGTTCAACATTGGGAGCCATAGCAGTGTGTGGTCTTCCCGCTACACCACAGTCGTGTTGTGTGTTCCTGCTATACCACAGTTGTCTTGTGTGGTGTGGTCTTCCTGCTACATCACAGATGTGTTGTGTTGTATGTCTTCCTGCTATACCACAGTTGTGTTGTCTTGTGTTGTGTGGTCTTCCTGCTACACCATGGTTGTGTTGTATTATGTGGTCTTCCTACCACAACCCAGTTGTGTTGTGTTGTGTGGTCTTCCTACCACAACACAGTTGTGCTATTCTGACTCACTTCTCTTGCTCTTTCTCCATTTTCTTTATGAGATGTTTTCATTCCTGTGGTCAAGACAATACACCTGATCTTCTAGCTCTTCCCCCCCCCTTTGTGTTTGTCTCCCTTTGTACCTGCTCTCAGAGATCCCTAGAAAGTGAGCAGGGACTTCTGGGAATCCTCTAAGAGCAGGTTTAGAAAACCTAAAATGTCTCCAACCAAGAAGCTCCTACTGCTTTAGTTCTAGGCCAGTCAAGAGAGAAGTCAAGTGGGATAGTGACATGGAGTAAGCATTTACTATCCTAATTTTCATGGATGAAGTAAGAGGGAAACTGAACTGGGTGGTGATTTTGTGTTATAGATACCAAATTATGTTAATATGGATTAATTTTCTGTATAAAGACTTTTAGAAGAGGTAGTTTTCAAACTGTTGGTGATCTTGAAGGATGTTCTTTGTGACACTGCCACCAGCTCCCAAGCTTTCCCTCCTGAGCTGAAGAACACAGCTCTTCTTTCTTTGACTAAAGAAAACAAGTTACCTTCCCATCACTGTATCCCTTAACAGGTGAATACAGTTATCTGATACAGGCACAAAGCTAAGCCTTTTGGAAGACCAACAACTGCTGGATTTCCAAGCTGACTTCTAAATCAGTGTCAGACCAGCCACTGCAAACCCCTCCAAGTCCCTCCTTCCCAAACCCCCATCACTCCCTGGGTTTAGTAAGGCACTGTGGCAATGAGAGATTTTTCTTCCCATTCTAGTCTCCCTCTGTTGGTTCTTTCTAGAAAATGTTCGGCTTACAGGCACAAAGACTAAACAAGTGTTTTATCATGTGTATAGAGTAATTTCAGGGCTGGAGAGGATAACTCAGTGATTAAGAACACTTGCTGCTCTCCCAGGAGACACTAGTTCACTTTCCAGTGTCCACACCAGGTAGCCCACAACTGCCTTTAACTCCAACTCCAAGGGATCCCCACATCCCCACCACCACCACATACACAGAAAGAGG